>JACGCK010000101.1:0-171345 GCA_014925825.1 Pholiota molesta
ATTGGTAGCAGCTCTGCTCGCACGCGCACGAGCGGCTGTCGCTGTATAATCTGATGAGTCCATTTACACTGTATTTCATATCTGCTATCTTTCCGTTCTTTCATTTTTTCACTGTAGTACCTTGTGCGGAATGTATTTGTCGTTTTGTGTAAACTTATAACATTTCCTTGCTCACGCGAATCACAGAGTGTCCGATACTGTGCTCCAGAACTCTCATCTGCGGCCCGGGAGCCTGAATGTTCACGCTCAAGCCTCTTTCTTGTGGATGTATGAACTTCACTGCGATTTGTTTTGCAGGCGACGGTCCGCCACAGTTACACGTGATCGTATACGCTTTCCGCCTCCCGCTCTTCGAAATTCGAATGTCGAGTGTGCTTCGATATCTATCTCCATGACCAGGATGTGAAAATTGAGCGCCACCTTACGATAATCTATATCACACTCGCGGACCGCCGACTTGATTGAAAATTCCAATACTTGCAACGGGATTCACCAAATCGCGCCTACGAAATCGATGTCGAGCATTTCAGTACTTGCCATGGAATTCACCAGATCGTGCCTTCGAATCAATGACGATCAAACTTGCATCCATTAGACTTGGGCCATCGAAAACATACTATCAGCAGATGGATAATTGATTAGAGGCATGCTTCCACTGCCAGTTCTCCGTCATAGCAGGTCATGTGCCCGTCCTTCTATCTTTTCATGGGGGGCTTTCACCTTAATTGCGCTCTATAATAACCTGATGAAATCATGGCGAAACTGTGGTGCGGCTCGGGTCTTATTCGGCGTTTCCTAACCAACTTCGGAGCTGGGTCATGCGGGCCTCCACCTGCCTCCACTGGTCTTCGCAGAAGCGCTAACGAAATGGCTAGCAGTGACGGTTCTGACGCGCTACGTCTTGCTATAAAGGCGAAGCGAAGAACGCGGTGGAAGTCCCTTATTGCCGTCGTCCAAAAATGTTCGCCGTCTCTCTGTGGGCTGCCACAGCAGGGCTCGTGGCTTTTAGTTCTTCGAATACTGTGCTCGCGCTAAGCAACGGTGTCGCAAAGTTACCGAGTGAGTGTCCACGTTTTCGATACAGGTTTTATTGACTTATCTAGCAATGAAGTCTTGGGATATAACAGTGAGTCGATTCACACTATGGTTATAGGCTTTTTGACGTGTCTCGTCGCCTTCAGCGTGGAATGCGTACCAAGTAATATCTCCCAACCATGTTCTATACGTTTGGTAATCTGAACTATTCTTCAGTGCAACATCGATGAAGACCTCCTTCTGACGACAGCCAAGTTGATGAAGTCCTTAGGTCTCCAGGTCTGGAAGGACACGGCCTTTCATTCTTCTTCAATGAAGCCTGAATTTGAATTATCCAGGACGCAGGATATGAGTACGTCAACATCGACGACTGCTGGGCGGAGAAAAATCGCACAGCTGCAGGCGATATTATCGAAGGCAAGCATGGTTCAAACAGTGGCGCGGCTCTCAGCTCATTGGGATTACAAAACATTAGATCAAGTCCGCTTCAAGAACGGCATGAAGAAACTCAATCAACAGATCCACGCTCTGGGATTGTAAGTCGTTTATCGCAAGATTTCGATTGTTCTGATCCTCATGAATGAATCTTTCAGTAAAACTGGGATTGTCGGTCCTGTTCCTTGGTCCCTGATTTCTCTTTCTGATACAGAATACAGTACAGCGATTCAGGCTGGTTCACATGTGCGGGATACCCAGGTTCCTATGGGAATGAAGTGCGCGATGCGCAAACCTTCGCGAACATGGGTTTCGATTATCTGAAGTGAGCATCTTGTTCCCCTTGATACCGAGCTCGGTGGCGCTGAATGTCTTTCACAGATACGATAACTGCGCTAGTAATTATGAGAGTTTGTCCTCTCGTGCCTTCCGTTATTTATTAATTGTTATCTAGTTCCGTACGACAGTATCACCCGCCAAGGCATGGTTGGAAGTCCGTGTGGCACTTTCTGTTCTGAAGCATCTCGCTTACCACTTCTGGTGCAGAGTATCAGCGTATGAGCGATGCGCTTGTCCAGGTCGGGAAGGCTGTTGGAAGAAACTTCGTATTCTCCCTTTGTGAATGGGGATGGGTGCGTTTCGCTTCCCTTAGTCTCTCCTTCCCGACGTTATCTGATTTTCTGATTCCCTTCTAGAGTCAAGTCTGGCTGTGAGTTCTCCGAAAACACCGTATACAAGTTGTTTCTCACATTCTTTTTTTTGACCGTTAGCTGGGGGGCGCAACTGGGTCATAGCTGGAGGGTGAGATCGCAGCAACCACATGGCGCGAAGTCCTTACTGAATGATGCATCTACCAGACGACTGGAGACATCTCGACGCAGTGGGAATCTCTTACGGCCATCATCAACTTGTGAGAATTTTGAAGTCTATTTGCTTATCTATTTTGACTGTTGTGGTGCAGCAACTCTTTCTTGACGCAAGCCACAAACTTCTATGGGCGCAATGATCTCGATATGGTGAGGGATTTTCTTGATCTTCATCCTCGTGCGATTATTTAGCGTATGACGGTCTCTAGCTCCAACTGTAACGTCTTATCTCGTTTGAATTGGTTGCTCTCTCTAATGATTTGACAGAGGAAACGGCGGCCTTACGTTCGAGGAAGCCAAATCTCACTTCACTGCTTGGGCATTGATGAAATCCCCTCTTCTGGTCTGTCATATTCAATCCTTTATCTTATAGATAAGAGATTTACATAATGTTTTAGATTGGAACCAATGTCAGTCATCTCAAACACAGATAGTTCCAGCGTTTTTAAACATGTCAATCTAGCTCTCCGCTATCACTCCCGACGTTCTCGGTATCTTGACCAACAAGGAAATTTTGGCCATTAACCAGGACCCCGTCGTCGGCACAAGCATCTCGCCTTTCCGGTGGGGTATCAATGTAAGTGGCGGTTGACTACCGCCTCCCTCTCCTTTCATGAAATCCCCCATCATTTCCTGCCTATCAATTTGTTGATTTAATTCTATTATCTCCAGCCGGACTGGACAAGTAATGACACGCATCCGGCGCAATATTGGAGCGGGCAGGCTCAATCTGGGACAGTCTTCATGCTGGTACGTGCCGTTTGTAACTCATGCAACCGTAGCAACTGAGGCTGTGAGCAGTTGAACACGCTCGACGAACCGTCGACCATGACATTCAACCTGACGGAATCTCCTTTCATTCGTGCGGGTCGAGAATATTCAGTTAGGGTGTGTTATCTTCTCCTTTATCTCTCATTGAAATATTCGGGTTAAACATGAATCCATGAACGTATCTTGTATAGGATCTCTGGGCCCACACAGATAACGGGACAGCAGTTCGAAGCTTCACTGCAACGAACGTACCGCCGCATGGCGTCGTTGCGCTTCTCCTCAAGGATGCTGGAAACGAGCCCGCTGGCCTGTACCCAGCTTGCGCTGTCTGGTACCAATGCACTGATCAGAACGGCACTCATGTCGGCGGTTGAGTAGGTCATTGCGTGCCGAGGTGTGAAAATCAATTCTGTAACGGCGGTTGAGTAGTTTCTGTTGGGTTTCTATGCGTTCGAAAAATGATATTCCTACACCTTGTGCGTAAAGACAAATGTTGCTTAAACACCATTGCAATTGGAAGCTTGACGAATTCGATATTCTACTTTCACTGTTTCTACTGCCAACGATTCCTATGTTCTGCACATGTCTGGAGCTTCCCTTTTCCGGAGATTTTGTTGTACTTATGATGTCAACACTCACACCGTGCCTTTGATTCTTTTCGATATTGAATGTTACGCGTTTACGCGTTAACCTTCATTTCACCTAGCACGAATCACAATTTTCGCCCGCACTTTTGCCTTTGGTGCAGGCCTGTGCAGGTTTAATTTTTGGAGCTACGGTACCACATGCAGCTAATTGGCAGTCCAGCACATTTTTCTAATGCCGAAAATTTGCAAATTATGACTTACGTCGGTCCCGTCGAACTTGGCGTCATCCCGCCTCATTACCATATTTGGCAGGTGGTCGGTCCCGCCTTCTCGGTCACGTGATATGCACGAGCCTTTAATATTGCGAACGCGTCAAAAACGCTCTGACTCCGAACCTCCACCACCCTGCATAATTCTACGAGTATCGCAGCCACCTATGGTATCTACAAGGACTCCCAAGACCGTGAAGGCATCCTATGCTGAACGTAAGTGCCGGTATCACTCCAGCCTAAAAAATTAGGCTGGAGTCGGTGGCATTCCTGTACTCACCGTCGCCTTCCGATTCGATCCATACAGGAGTCATGGGAGCGTTCAGTCAACTCCAGAGGGAGCACAAGAAACATGCTGTACACCCCGCTGCATTGCGCGCTCAAGGTATGTTGCATTCTACATCATCGTCGTGTATTCCACACCTCTTACCATGATGTCACTAGTCAAGAAAGATGCAGAGGCGAAGAAGGACAAGCTTGGACGAAACTGGTCCCATTGGGTCGGTAGAGCTTTATCGAAAATGGTAGGTGACAAATTTTTATGGTTAAATCATGTGGCTCATATGCGGTTGTAGGAAGAAGAAGGGCTTTTTGAACCCGTCACGCCGAATGGTAGTCTTGCGTTGACAACAAAGGGAAAGAAAGCGTAAGCATTCAAAGTGTTTTGACCCAGCTCCTTAATTACACATATTGAATCTAATCCAGGGTTAACTACGCACGTCGATCTGTTCGGAAGTCCATTGGAGCATCCCCTGGCCGCAACGAAGATGGTTTGCTCTGGAAAGAAGTCACAAGTTACAGCGCAGCCAAGCGACCTCGTAGATCGTCAATACACAACCAAGAGATGTCCGATGACTCAGACGATGGCTATTATACCCCTTCAAAGTCTATGTCGTCGCCGAAGAAACGTACACGATTCTCGGCACAACTCTCGGGGAAGAAACCCATTGCGAAAATGACAAAAGCTGAGGTATGTTTTATTTCATCGAAGAAACTCCGTGTAGTAACGAAATGGATCGGTTATTTTAGCTGAGAGCCGAGCTCGATAGCCTGAAGAAGGACCAGTCACAGGCTCTGAGAATGAGAAGCCTCTCGCCCTTGACTGACCTCGATTCAGAGGACGAGGGCATAACAACCCAATTACGAGATAATTTGGGTGAACGTGGTGAAGGAGTGGATGACACACGACGTGAGCTTTCCGTATCGAGAAAAAAAGGATCCGCTGATGAAAGTTCGGTAGACAATAATAATGTCCGTTTTACAACTCCTGAGACCAATATTCGGTAAGCCCTTTCAGATCTCCATTTCCTGACCTTTCTAAATTTAACACCTAGCACGACATTCGACCACTCTTCTCCGCCTATGCAAGAGAGTAGTCCTTTTCTATCCCCACGTCTAAGCGTCACCGTGCACCCAGAATCTGGACCGATCATCCCCAACCCCAATAGACAGCCCACTCTCACACCGGCTATCAGCATAGACCATAGCGAGAGACGATTACGCTCTGAAAACACACCTGTAATTCCAATGCGATCTCAAGCAGCGGCGACTGCCATGCTGGAGAAAGCCATATCCGATCGCGTCAAAGACCTTGAGCAAGCTGTTACTGAACGCGACGAGACGATTGATGCCCTGAGAAAAGACAGCGCCGCGTACAAGACCGAGGTCGCCGCACTGCAGGACTCCTGGAAACGGGCTGAAGACATGGTAACAACGACTTTGGAAAGGCTGACCATCTCTGAGGCCCTAGTGGGCGAGTTGCGAGCGGAAAAAGAAAGCGACGCGCTTAAAGTGAAGACCCTGCAGGACGCGAAAGACGATCTTGTTCGAAGTCAGGAGACCCTCCAGGTTGATTTGGAACGAGCGAATGCTAGATACTCTGCCGCCAACACCGCCAACGAGTCACTCCAAACTGAGACATCGAATATAGCCAACGAGCTAGCAACTCTGAAGGAAGAGGTCCGTCAAGCGAACGTGAAAATCAGTGAACTGAAGGGATCGTTGTCCGAGGCATCTGGCAACGAGCAGGTACTGCAAAGAAGAAACGTCGAGTTGGAGCACTCGATAGCACGGTATGAGGCGGAGGTCGCGGAAAAGCAGCGGAACTGTCAACAGCTCGAGGCCCGGATTAGTGTTGCAGAACTTGCACATGAGCAGACTCTCTCTCGGCTCTCGGAAACGGAGAGGTTCGCCACCGAAACGTCTGCACAGCTAACGATATCAGATGTCAATATAGCATCTCTCACGAACGATCTGATGCGTATACGGGAAGAACAAGAGACCCTTCGCCGTTCCCTGTCAGCTGCGCACCAAGATCTGCATTCGGAGGAAGCAAAGAGTCGCGAGCTTGAAGCGCAGCTTTCCGACAAGGATAAGGCGCTTCACGTCTCCCAGCAAGACTTGGCTGAAGCCCGTCTGACGATCCAGAGCTTTCAGACAGAAATCACGGAGAAAGAGTGCATCATCATCCGGCTATCAAACGAGAAAGATGGCGTTCAAGAGAGTCTCTCAAAAGCCGATGCACGCATTACTGATTTACAGAACGCGCAAGAAGCCGAGCGTACGGATTCATCGCGCAAGATTTCCGAATTTGAAGCCTCTCTATCTTCTGCCAAGGCGGACATCGCCGCAAATGAGATCCAGATGAATGAAATCCGGGAAGAGAAAGTGCGACTCAAGTCAGATTTAAATCAGCGTGTGCTGCTGGTCGAAGATCTCCAGGCCCGCCTAGACATCGAACGCAAAGAAAAATTCACGCTGGAGACCGAACTTCTCGCGACCGCCGCGAAGATTCAAGACCTCGAAGAGAAGCTGCGCAATTTCCGAAAGTGCAAGACGACCGATGATCAGACCATTCTCACTTTGCGAGAATATTTTGTCCATCTTCGTGAATCACAAGCAAAACTATTTGGAGATGTAGAAGCGAAGGTAGGTCTATATTCAGTCGTCTAGTGTGCTTTGATGATAATCGCCGGTCCGCCTATGGCTATGTGCTCCAGATTGATGCGACCTTGCCATCGACTTCGCCCCTCTCCGCTCCAGAAAGCGGTTCCTCAATCTGATTCTTGAAATGACGGATACGATGCGCTATGTAGTATCTGATCAGATGGATTTATATATTTATATGTACGGACATCTCAATATATATATGTATATATATGTTACTATACTTTTGCATACTTTATGCCACCAAATTCAACATTATTATCTCACGATCTAGTCGGATTACCCGTGAAGTTATCGAGTTTCAAGGCCACAATATCATTTGGATGTTTTCTCAGAATGCGTACGGTGCGCCTAGATATAAATTGAATGTTCAGTTATACGGCATGGGGTTCTGGATTCTGTATGCCCAATTCGGTATACGTATTGCCCAAAAAGGTTAAGTGCCGTTTAGCCAGCTTTGCCAGTATCGTCTTTTCAGAGTAATACATATTGTTGCAAATATTGAGTGTTTCCTAGATATTGCTAAACTATCAACCGATTCGAGGAGAACAAACTGTGTTTCATGCCTCAATATCAAAAAGATAGTGGAGGGATATATAAGCATGCGTATTAATCCAGACACAAATTGGGAACCAATTCAATGACTCAATTTCTCATTTAAATCGTGTTTCTACCAATGCAATATTTCTCGTATTCATTTGATTAACCATCATACTTACCAGTACTTAACGAAACGATGTCAATCGCTCCAGTGAATATAAGGAGATCAGTATCCTTAATGTTTCAAATCGCCTTCGATATCGATGTGATATTTGTCGTATTTTTTCGGGAATTTCGGAGGGACACAATCTACATGATATATCGGGGAGTAGAGATATGTGTCTGGACATAGCCTGGACAGTATGGATGACGCGATTGAAGGGCGTTCAGGTTTTAAATAAGTTTATACGCCCACGCTGTGTACTGTATATATCGCCGCCGGTCAGTCATTTGGTAACGGCAATTCAGATTATTATAAGCTCTACTTATGTATGTTTATTACACGGTCAATGATAGCACAAACGCCCGAATCAATGCCCAACATTCAATCCGTCATAACGTTATGATTTTACGGACTCTCGGACATCACAACAACATAGTATTCTCGGACCCGGTTCATTAATTCACATACATACATAGATGCGGTTGGCTTGACCATTTGCATATGTGTTCTGACAGGTTCTGACGTCTTATGAGTTCGTCAATGCAACAATAGTACTTAGGATACAGTGGGAGTATCACTGGTTCGGCACGACCAAATCCCGCGATATCGCAGGTTCGAAAATCAGTCGGGCTATGGTAGCAACGGCATGAGAAATCCACAATATTCACCAGGGGCAATAAATAAAAAACACGGATCCGAGACACGGACGCCACAGCGTGCGTCCCCGCTTCCCCCGGCTGATCACGATGCGAAAACCTGCTTGTCATTCTCGGCAGCGCATTCAAGTTGGAAGATCCAACGTTGGGGATGTGGCGTCTGATTGTGCGGATACAAAGATATCGTGCGAACGCTCCGAGATTTTCTTTGATGTACAGAAGCAGGATCGTATAGACATCTAACGATTTACTGGATTCCGAGAAGGAGTATCTTGAGACGTAGTAGGATTTGATCTATCAGTGACTGTGCGGGTGGGATTTCAGATGTTCAGATTACCAATGCATATGTTGGAGACAGCATTTGGAAGCATTTGAAAAATTGGACAGCAGTGAGCAATTTAGTGGAGGCCAGGCTTATTTTGGGGGGTCATTAAATTTCAAAGGATTTCAAAGTGCGTATAGCGATACTCACTCATCAAGAATCAAATGAGAATGTATCTCTCGGCTGCCAGTCCATTAGGACTTCAGAATTCTTGCGTAGGCAGGGCATTCTGATTCATAAGTAGGAGTATCGATGGTCCCGCAGCAGACGGAAGCAGAAATTACAGTTTTCATCTCCACAGAGCTGGAACAGATTTGGCCTTAGCCACTTTGGGCTGCATACAGAAAATGGCGATTTTAGTCACCTTCTTGAGAGGCGCTTGAAAGCGCCGTATGTACTCGATTTCGCATTTAATAATGGACGCGTTGCCCGGATACAGTCCCCTCGGAAAGACATCCCATTGCGGCCGCGGGAAGTAGCAACTTTTCAGTTATCGGACAACGAAAAGATAATGGGATGGCAAGAGGGTCTGAGAGGATCAGTTATGGCTATAAGTGCGCAGCGGAACAAGACACGTGGATCGGACGGTCCATAACAACGTGGCAACAACGTGCTCTGTTCCGCTTCCTTGACCCATCCCCCGAGTTGGATACCTCGTCTATTCTTTTAATGTCTCTAGATTGTCTACCCGAAATCCCCTTGGAATCAAGGCCAGTCAACGCAACCTGGGGAGCTCGGAGACACCGATTCGTCAAAGATAGCAACGATATCATAGAGAGGCTTGCCATTTATGACAGTCGAAATTACTCACCATCTCGAGCTCTTGGACATGGAAATTAAGTGCCCACTGAATTCTAATAGATCAGTTGAAATCAGATCAAACAATTTAGGCATTGGTTATGTGGCATACGCTGGGCAGATCAATGCCATGTGGATCAGATGATTTAGGTTTGGTGCAGGTCTGGTGCAGGTGATTGACTGTTGAGATCACCAGGCGGAGAGCGCCGACCGCCTTCATGAACACGAAAATCGCGACATGAGAATAGGCTGGACGCTTCAAAATTAAGTTTGAGTCCACAAGATACAATAGGCTACAATGACATGAAATTAAAGCTATCCAGTCTTTCGGGCCTCTTCTGCGTCACTGGCCTATTATCCCGGCGCCAGACGTGACGATGGTATGCTGAGTTTCCATTGAAACACCGTGATATGATGGATCGGCCTGACCACGATCAGGTTTGGCCCTATGCAGCTAACCACGAGCCATCGAGATCTTATCGTATCCAAGCCACTTCATCTTCATATGTGCAGGATACTCTAGGATACTCTGCATTACTCTGAATTACGCAATGGCCCAATATGGCTCCCATATGGTTTCCTCCACCGAAAATTTGTGGATATACCTTGACAATAAGCGGTCGAAAAGCTCAACCACGCGACCATGAGATCTATCGTATTGCTTTCAATACTCTAGAATCTCGACCTCGCTATGTACGTCAACCTCGTTATGTACAAGATTATGACGGAGGTTTTCGTTTTGTTTACGCATATCATGGAACTCTTTAAAGAGGATCCGGTTTGCAAGTTTTTCCGACTCATCACATCATGGTTTTCCGTCTGCCCTCTCAATTGGAGTCTCTCGTTCCTCCTCCGTTCAACCAACGTACTCAGCCTCCACCATGGCGAGGCTCGATTGTCGTGAGCGGAATGCGGAACTCTGATAGAAGCAGCAATCAAGAAATTTTCGTCACCGCAGTCGAGACCGACGGTGAAAAGTACGCCTTTTGTGTCTGCTTTGATACTTCAGTGATTTAGACACATCCTAGCAGGGCACAAAAATGGCCGTCTACTTTTTATGTCAGAGTGTTGCACGACCAGCCTGTTTTAGGAGAGTTCCGAAACTGGATGAAAACATACATCCCACCCCTTCCTCTCTGCACCTTCATGCCGAATCGTCTCCGCGATGTCAATCTGAACACGGTCAATCAGACCACCTTCCGCTCTTTATCGAGTATTCTTCACGAAAACCAAGCCGTATGTTGTTCACTATTCCGGACCGGGGAGAAAGGCACTGATTGTTTGGGTAGATCGCTGTGGCCTCTTGGGCGCCGGACACGTTTCACGGGGCAGGAATGATCATATATCCCTCGTCGAACTCGAGCGCAGTTCTCATAGGCGCGTTGTTTTTTGATACCTCCTTCCCTAGTTTTATCGGATACGCGCCACCCCCCATGTCGCCTATGTCTCCGCTTGCTATGCAGCAACCGCAAAGACATACCCAATACCCGCAACAAAGAATCGTTGCAGTCCCTCCTTACGAAGGTTCTTCCCCGCACCGACACGCTCCTTCTTTATCTCCACATCGTTCCGACCATAATAGTCCTATAGAACAGTCCATTGCCGCCCATCGTCAGGATCCATCCTACCATCGCTATATAATGCCACGTCCAGGCCACCCGGGCTATCCTGATCTTCCACAAGGCTCTTCATCTTCACAGATAGGATGGACTGGCGAAGTCAAAGCGGAAGATGAAAATAATTATACCAACTATGCCACCACCTCTCACCAAAATCCGCCCTACAGCTAATCATTTCGTTTCCGAAGAACAAACGCTCACTATTCCGACTATCCTTATCGGCCTCCATTCCTTCGATCTTGCACGACACAATTTACATGTCAGTCAACCCTCTTTGCTTTCCCTATTTATTGCGCCCTCGCCGCGCCAACATACCCTGTTTTCATATCGTTTTCTACCCCCGCTGTATCCACATAGTCGCCGCTCCCCTTCCAGGCTCCATAGACAGGTCTTCGCGCTTTTTCAGGTCTAATTTTGCTGTGTTATATACCAGATGTAGCTATATTGTCTCGCCTCTCGAATGTATCAATACTACCAGTGCCTACGTTCCAAATGTATCCTTTCTCATTATATATAGAGTGTGCTATATCTACGCTGAAGCTTCCGACGACACGACCTCCTCTTTGCGGGGTTTGCGGATTTCAGCCTCTTGCTTGAATTGTCTAGGTACGAGGGCCAGACCCAAAGCATACAGCACCCAGAATAGCTGGTAACATTGCACATCTTAGAATCATCTTCAGAGAAGCGTCAAAGTCCGCATGGACTCACAATAACCAGCGCCAACCAGGCATGCTTCGCCGATTCGGGGACCTGATGTAAGCCACCGGTCGCAAAGTTCCATTCTGTGAAGAGGCCGTAATGCACCTAAGGGAATACGCGTTCATTGAGCGGCCGTGTCTTTGATCTCATAATAATATGATGGCCTACCTGCCACTGTGCACAAGCGAAGATAACGAGGCCCAGAACGGCGTGCAGGTAAGCATGGGGTGCTCGATGTCCTCGGAAGAGGGTCGAGAACTTGACGGAATGTGCGAATGTGCCCAGGCAGAGTTGCAAGACGTATAGGATGAGCAGCGCCAACCCCATCTTCTGATGGGGATCTTTGAAATGGCCCGTCCCAAAGACCGTGGTAGTCTTGTGCCCCAGCGCCCATCCCACAAAAATCACTGGCGCCGATATCACCAGCTGAATGAATGAATGGGCCCAGAACCACCTTATGGACACGCAAGTTAATCACCATGTCCTAGACAGAAGGATCGGGAATGTTCACCTGTAGGGCAACGTCCTGGTGTACCTTGCAACCAACACTCCTACCGGGAGTAAGATGAGAAATCCGGATGTACACAAAATGGCATGGTTTCGGGCGCGTTTTTCGATATCGCTGAGAGGAATGGAGAACCCAAAGATCGACGACATTGTGAAGGCAGGGAGTTGGGACGTGGTCAATTCAAGAGCTGTGAGCGAAACGTTACTTCAACATAAGTATACCTGCTAGTGTGAGACCCGCAGCACTATGGCATGTCGGCGTCGGTCTAAATGTCGTTAAATTCTGCTTCGTTGATGTCAGACCAGATTCTTCTGGAATAAAGCGGCTATGATTGGGTGGAGGAGGTCGAGGGAACAGACTATTACAGCATCACCGCAAAGCCTCGCAAAGCGGCAACATATTCTCTAGTTCCTCCCGGAACGGAACAGCTTGTACCCGGGTCCTCCGAACACTTGTCCGAGGAGAGTAGCCTCCCACCTGGAGCATGGAATTAATCAATCGAACGCCAGCCATTGCGATAGATAAAATGCGAGGTATAATTTGCAGTCCTGAACTTGTGATAATTAACAATATGACAACGGAAGGCACTCATTACATGGTGCAACAGCGAGAAATAACACAAAATACAAAGATAACACTGCACCATAAAACAATTCTGATTCCACCATCGTTCCCCAACACACCTGCGATCATGAGATGAGGGTGCGCTTGATCTTGGCCTCTAGCGGAGGCTCCATCTCATCTTCCGAACCGGCATGCTGAACAGGCGTGGCGGCCACCCCTGCACGTTTCTGTCTCTTCACGGGAGTTTGCATAGAGGGAGGCAAGTCGCTTTTCTCGCGATCCTCCGTATCTGCGAACGAACGCTTGCTCTTGTTAGGGCTGTCCATGTTCGTCATTTCCATGCCGAACTCCCCAGCGCTCGCCGGCCGGGCACGTTTGGCCATGTTCGAACTGGTATCATCGACCTCCATTGCATCATCCTCGACAGGCGGATTCTCAGGACCCAAATTAGACTTGGTTCTTTTCTTGGTTTTGGTCCTTCTGGCAGGCTTCGGTGACGGAACATATTCCTTGTCGTTCTTCACGGCCCACTCGATTTCGATGATCCTAAGCCCATGGATTACCAACCACACGGGTTACAGAGAAGGAAAAAAAAGAGACGAACGTCAGCCTCGGGCTCGGGCAGCGGAGATTTTAAGGAGAAAGACGTGAACAACGAAGAGTATCCACCTCTCTTTCAGCTTGATGTTGTCAGGCACGTAGGTCTCGGCCTTGCGGTACAAGTCGAGGGCCACTTGCAGGTCACCCCTGACCGAAAACGATGAGTACGCAGAACGCTGAATATGGGGGGATCGTCGACTTACTTTTCAGAGTGGGCACGTGCGAGCGCAACATACGCGCGACCTGTTTTCTTCTTCGATACCGGAGAAAGGACATCCGCAAGCGCGGTCTCCTTCGAGCCTCGTTCACTGCAAAAAGGGGCAACAAACGAACCCGAGCTGGGGTGAGAAAACAAAAATGGACGGCCAGAGACAAGGCACGACGCACTATTTCCTCTCCAGCTCCTGGAGGCGGGTCTTCAGCTCGTCGTCCAGGTCCTTGTGTCGCTTCAGGAGGGGTGTCAGCACACCAGAAGGAAGACTGTTCTCCTTCGCTGGAGATCTGGACCGCGGCCTGGCAACTACGGCCTGCTCGCGCGCACTTTCTTCCGCCGCTCTCTGGCGCTCACGCTCTGCTAATCGCCTAGTAACTTCTGCTTCCACCGCAGCCTCCACCGCCTTGGATATCTATGCCCCATTCGCAAACGTCAGCAAACGATCTCGAAAAGCCTAAGGGCACGCGCGGCGCGGGTGTAAAAATAAATAAGCACGCACCCTGTCGTCGATCTCCTTTTCGGTCATACCGAACCCGAGACTGGCGGAGCGGTCGTTGCCTTCTTCCTGGATAGCGTCGACATTCCCATTCATAGGCCTTCGGCTTGGTGCGCCATGGCCTGGGAGCCCAAACGGCTGATATCCACCCGCGCCTCCTATCGACGACACGCGGTGCGACCGCGATATGGGCACGAGCGAGGGGCGAGCGCGGCCGGCCCCCGATCCAGAGCCTGCCGTCGAGATCGCCTGCACAATCGCAGGCGCGGGCTTCGCAGCAGGCGGGTGGTGGGCGATGGCAGCGAAATGCGGCTTCGGGGCGGGCCGGTTGTCTGTGGGAAAGTCGCACAAAACGCGTAAGTTGAAAGGGCAAAGCGTATCGCTCGCGCGAGGTGCTTACCACGTTCGTTGACGACGGGGCGGTTCTCGACATTCTTCGTGCGAACCGCAAAGCTAGATGATAAGATATGTCAGGGCTGGCGCGCAAGCGGAGAAACGAGGGCACAAACTTGAGAGTGTTCAAGGTATCCTGGCGGAATTTGATCCCTGGTGCAAGATTGCATATCAGAAGCCCGACAGACGAGCCACCCAACGCATCTTGGAGGATCCGCGTTAATTTCGAGTTTCGGTAAGGAATGCGCGACTACGAATGAATGCATCAATATCTGTCGCTCTCGATGATGTTCTAGAAAACTCACGGCGCCTTGATTCAATGCATGGACGACCTGACCGAGAACGCTTAACGACTTGTTGATTGCAGCTGATTCCGCCATTCGCGAGGGGTCGTTTCCAGTCAACTATAGACATCTTAGAGATACTTCCAAATTAATGTACAGATATTCGCACCTTGTTATTCTCCGATCCCGCAAGGTCGACCAAATTGATCTTTCCTGTCAGTGCTATGGAAAAATTAAGTATTGATAAGCCACAAGGCGCAAGATGAAACAGGACCCCCGAAAGCCACTGGAAGCTATGTTTTGGAATCCGGCCATAAATTGCAGAATTTTTGGAGCATTTTTTTTTTGAAAGTGATTGCGTTTGAGCGGAAACGTTCAAAACGATAGGTAACTCGGCGTGAAAAAATCTAAAGTCCGGCCATTTTGGCCAATTTTCCAGAACATACCTCTGAGGGGGCTTTCGGGGGTCTTGATGAAACTTACTCATATTTGCCACAGTATCCAACATGCTGACTTCAATTGTTAACACGGCATGCGAACGAGATGAAGCGCGATTCAGATTGGTGGCGCCTACTGATCGATGTTTTGTAGCCGCACTGGGTTGAAGGATGAGGTAATGCCAGGAGATAAGAGGACTTTTTAGCATACTTGTAGATAGCGTCAAACTCTTCGACTGTGGAAATGGGTGTTCTTGTGAGATTAGCGACGAAAACCATGCCGCTATCATTTTCTCGAACGGGGAGTTTAGGGGCCTATTGACGTTTGTCAGTGGACAGTGGACATAAGTTCAGCCGAAGAGATGAAGTGCATACATTTTCCCTTGTGACTAATAAATCATAAACTTCGTCTTTATAAATTTCCATATATGAAACAGAAAGTGAAGTTTCATATTGCCGTATATGTTCTCTCTTCTCGAACATGGCCTGGTGATAGGAAGTAAGTCGTTCTGAACCAAGGAAATCAATTCGGCATGGCTTACGCGAACTGTCCGTGGAATAACGCCAGGATCGGCCTTTGTGCCCTGCATGGTATGGGTTTTACCGGAGGAAGTGACACCGTAGGCAAAGATGGTAACAGTCTGAGGAGTTGAAGAATAAGTCTATGACTCCGAGGAAGGAAGATGTTTGCAGACGCACCACCCCACTATACACGACATCTATCAATGGTTCAACGTCGTTCTTGAAAATCTCCTCCTGATTCGAGTTTTGATCATAACAACTCGTAAACCTAAAGAAAGCTTGGGTTTCCGTGTTCAAAAGTAACACAATAAAAGCTTACGGGAATTTGAAGATTTCCCTGGGGTCTCTGGGATTGGCGACAGTAATGAAGCTGCCGCCCGAGCTTGAACGAGATGAGCCTCCTGTGTCATTGGAAGGGTGAACAATTTGCACAGAATCGTCGTCTAGTTCGCCGTCGAGTCTAGGCCTAAGACGAGCCGCAATCTTCACTTTTGCTGAAGCCATGGTGGTTGGAGGGAAAGACAGCTTTCGTCGTCGTCAGCTTTCGTCGTCGTCAGCTTTCGTCGTCGTCGAGGTTCAAGGACTCGGAGGCGGACCATCCGACCAAACCAAGGCGCGACTGACACGTGATCGTTATTGTTCCGTCACGGTCACTGGGTCACGGCGTTCTTTTGGCACTGTCACACACTGGCTTAACCAAGGCTTAACTCTTCCAGACCTTCATCAATCTCAAAGCATCAGCAGCAAATTTAACCTAATTAACATTATAGCCTGGTTTTAAAAACGTAGGAATAAAAAGTGTCAATTGTCGACACTGTTCTGGCGCTCAAGCTTCGGAAGCGAAATTAAACCCTCGTCAAAAGTTCGTTGATCAGGCCTAGGATTCGCTTAGCCACAGGCCTAGGATTGCTTTGGAGGTGCTCACCCGCGTACTCTGCACGACAAACTAAGCATGCGGAGGTTACCAGAACCTGCGAAAAGTTCCTTGAGGTTTCTTTTTCTATTCTTGCTTTACGTTAGGCTGATCGTTTTTTCAAGTACTTATTTCGGACAATTTTATTTCTATAATTTCTGTTTTACTGTTGGTAATACCCACTGCGAGGTCCAGCTGGTCGACATGTTTTTCAGAATATTCCATGATGTGGATGGAATATCGTATACGTCCCTCATTCAGACGTCGAGCAGCGTCGAGATTCATCGCTATTTTTAGTTCTCTTTTCCGGGTGATAGAAAATGATAACGTCTTCGCAAGCTGGAGGTTATTCCAATGTCTACAATGCAGTTCACATTCAAAAACTTCCTTGCACTTCTGTCTCTATGTAATTTCTAGCTTCCATACATCAATGAGCTCTGGTAAACCGCTGGGTTTGAGAAGTGGGAAGATTCGGCTGGGAAGATTCGGCTGTATTTAATCGACTTTCAAGCTTCAAGGACAGTAAAAATGGGCATCTAAAATCTATCGTAGTTCCAAGTCTAAGCTCCAACCACGGTCGCTACTGAACAATCTTGATAGACTATTGAAATTAATTTGATAGAAGCCCCCAACTGAATTCAAATAATCCCACTGCTCTCTTCGGTGATTTCAGAGATGCCATTCTAGGGCAGGGACAGAGGTATTGCCTTGCGAGTTTCGGTCATCGGTTTCGTTGAGGTTGCTGATAGCACGGAAGGCAATCCAGAAAAAACACGTCGGGTTCTGTGATAAACCGCGGTCAAAGATCAGTAGGGCTGCACAAAATACATCAATAAAAAGGCATACCCTGGTAATAAACAACATCTCCTCTGTGCCCAGTCAGATCGCTTTGCGAGGTCTCTATCTTGATTATCGGAAGTTTTGGAGCCTGCATCGTGGCCTTCGTCTCGGTCATCCGAACACAAGATATCGACAGAAAGACATACCGTGGCGAAATCCCCGAAAAACCGCTCTTCAAGATCATTCAAACGCGCATCAAGAGCATCCATACGCGCAGCTAGATTACTCTTTGAGGCCTGCAGCTCAGCTATCTGAGTTTTCAATGAGGCCTGTGTTGAGTCCTGCATTTCCAACTCAGCTAAGTATCCGAGTTTCAGTCCTCCGAATTTCTCTACTTATATGAAATCATTCAATAGCATGCTTGAGTATATACTTATAGCAGAAATCACAACGTACCTGTACCACTGCAAACGCTCTTCGCCTCCAACCTGAACTTTCGTCTCCTCCATTCCTTTGACTTCTTTGGTCCGCCTTTATAAGAAAGTAAAAAAAGGCAGCAGGATTCAAGAACATCAGTCATCACTCATTCAAGAGAAGAATAGAATACTTACCGCGTCGGGGTTCCCGAGACCTACGGAAAGTCTGGGTATCTCTTCTCTGCATTCAGTACGGCGCAGTTGTCAGACGCTTCAGAAGGTCTGCACAGTGGGAAGTGTTCAAGCGAGTCAGTGCGTAAAATTATTCAAACCTTGTACATAAATTGTAAGTCCATGTTTGGTTGATTCGGAAATGCCCGATGTGCTTGCTGCATTTCGCCTAAATATCACCTTGTAAAACGGTGCATTACTTATTCGGGAGTAAGCTCAGAGCAGAGTTATGTGATGCGCTGGAGAAGTGAATTTTATCAATCCCTTTTTCGATTGAGAGACGAAGCGAGAGACGAAGCAATTGTCTTTGCTGGTTCGAAGTTCGGGGTTGCTGCGAGCTAGCGCTCGAGGTACTTATCTTTCTCTTTCTCAATTTTTACTGACGCCGTCAATTATGGTGACTGTCTCATCTTCAGATTACTCTCATATTTGCTTCATCATTATCAATTTACTCTTCATAGAAGGCGTCACAGCATTACCTTCGAAGAAGACTAACTTTGAAATTTGTGCCAGCTTCTATCGTCATTCCTTCAGAAGGGCTTGAGAAGGGCAGGGAAGTGAATCCGATTTGATAGTTCTGGGTTACTTGTACGGTAACCCATCCTTCAACGTCTGCAATAAACTCAGACATCTCTCCTATTCTGGCCTTGCTTTGAGTGCTGAACAGCAGCTACCTTGCGTGTGAGCTCAGCTATCACAGCCTCTTGCTTCAGGTACCAAACATCCAGTTCGTTTTGCCATTTGCGAATGAGCTCGCCCACCATTACGGATGTATTTATTGCCTTATTATGTTGACAGAGTGGCGTTTGAAAGTGTGCATGTCGATACCAACACTGTTGACAAGCTGCTGTGTATGTCCTTGTCAATTCGAAAACGCCGAGGCACCTCTAATCATTCTCTCCGTGGGGCTTATAAATATGGTGACCACCCGGAAGTCTTCATTCTCCCTTCGTTTGGCATTCTCTTTTCCTCCCTATAATCGAGATGACCAGTTAGTCTTGTCTTCCTATAACGACCGCAATTGATCAATCACCCGAGTCACTGCTGGTGTATTAGCACATCAAATTAAGTCGACAAGGGGCAACAGTTGAAGGGCGCAATTTAATTATTGGTGATCTCCTCCTAGTAAAGGCTATTGTCATTCCTATGTACATGTCTGGCCAATTCAACTTGCTGAAATCGTCTACATTTTTAATTCGACCAATAGGCAGTTGCTGCTTACATTCATGTCCACGATTTGACGAGCTGATACACTAGAATACATACAACACAGTAGAGCGACGGTAATGCTGCAGGAGGAATATAAATAATAAATAACTTCAAGATCACTGATTAAAGGCATGCACTTTGAAGTTGAAATGAAACATCGATAAGTTGAACAACCTCCCCAAAGCCTTCCGCATCTGCTTCTTAAACACCGTGACCGAATTCTCCCTCCGCCCGTTCCACATCCGCACTTTCTCGTGCACCGTCAGGTCCAACGTCACTCGGCGGAGTGCGCCGTACTCGAGCCGGAACAGCGCGACCGCCAACCGCGCCCAGATCGTATTATACCCGCCGAGCTCCGCGACGTCGCTCGGGAAGGCGTGGTGCGGGAAGAGGATGGAGAGCTCGAGGACGGCCAGGGGGCTCGGATGCGTCGCGGACTCGAGCACCTCGCAGAAGCCGGCCAGGTCGCGCCCGACTTTGCCGTACGACAGGCGTACGGCGAGCTTCTTTAACGAAGGCAGCTGGCCCAGGTCGAGGGGCCCTGGAAAGCTCACGCCATCGCGCGCCTGCGGGTCTGCCAATTCTATCGAATAAGGTTACGCTGCTTCGAGGCGGCGGAAACGGGGCACGGGGTTAGGCGTACCTTCCCAGCAGCGCCATTTGATGAATTTGAGCTTTTGCGAGTGGGCTTTCATCAACTCCCACGCTGATTCAGTGTTAGCCAGAGATACGGTGCGCACGTTCAGGTAGCAGAGCTGCGATTCGGGGTATTGAGTGGTGTATAGGCCGGTGGTAACGTTATTGAGGTATAAGTATCGCGCTGACATGCCTATCACGGCGCTCGGGATACCCCCGATATTGGATAAAGTTAAACTTTTGAGAAGGGGTTGGCTGAAGAGCTTCTCCAGCGACGTGGCCAGCTGTACGTTGAGGAGTCGCCATTGCAGGTATCCCACTTCACAGCCAAACGTGCACTCTCGCACATTTGTTAGCTTTTTGATCAAGCGCGGTAAGGACGGCTGCTGCGTTATCCACTGCGAATCGTATACCGGGTACGAGTCGAGCACTTCAAACCTCTTTATGTCTTTGACGATATCTGGGTCACGTTTGATGGTATCGCAGAGACCCTGTATGCGACGGGCCACGTCGTGGATCAGAATAGGATTGGGACTGCCGCGCAATTTTAGGGTGATAGAAAAGAAGAGGAGCTTGCGTGCAGGGCGCAGGTGCTGCTGGGAAATAAGAGAGCAGGCGCCCAGAGTAACCCAGTCTCTATCGGCCATAAGATAATCAAAAATGAGTGACATGAGTTCTGGAGGGAGAATGGGCCGCCGAACGGGATCCAGAGAAGATTCGACCAGTGAAGCCATGAAAGGAAGTCTTTGGGGATAAAGAGAGATACGCGCACGCAATTCGCGCGGCTCGCTTCTTATGGTCCCTTTATTTGGCTATATTTTATCCTGATGACTTTGGCTTTTGATCCTGAAAGTTCGGCAGAAAATTTGGCAGAATCAACAATCACCAGTGCGGCAGCAGAAATAGAGGGAGCATAAAAAAGCGAATCAACCAGTTCCATATCAGAGCCATCAAGAAAATGCATGCCACAGCATAAAGAAAATCAGATAGAGTCTAGGACAAGGTGTGAGGCATCAGGAATTCTGAAAAGCCTGCGAAGTTTCGTCGAAGAATGAGTGATTCGTGAGTGATGTCGTATCGTCCTATGAACAAAAAGAATCCTCGCGGCAAGATGCCCATCAAGAGTGGCGGATATGTAGATGAGAGCCCTTGCGATTGTACAAAGTATGTGAGCTGTACGTGTGGATGTTTGCGGGGTGTCCAAGGTGGCGAAGCAAATCCTTCTGAGAGTGCTGACAAATCTGCGTTTCTTCAATTTTAGACTCCGATTCAACATTATTCTGCAACGGGCTCGACGCGCCTCGAGCTCATCACCGCCAACGACGTCGAGCACACCCGACTATTCCGTGCCTCCATTTGCAGATATAATCTGTGACGATATCCCGGTAGAGAAGCAACCGAAGCAACCCCCAGAAGCCTTGGTTCAAGATGAAGCTCGTTCGGTGAGTTGATCCTTTCTTTTCTTTGCGTTGCATTTTCTCCAGATCACTTCTGCATGGTCATCGCACATTCTGGTATCGTTTGCATAAGCGATACACGACGAATACGCTTAAATCGTGGTGGTGCATCTAAATCCAGCGCTTTAGCGCCCATATGCGAACGACCTGCAAACGACCCGCAAACGCAATCGCGAACTGCAATCTACAGGCAACCCGTGCTAACTCGCGAATTACAGGTTCTTGATGAAGCTGAACAATGAGACGGTGACAATCGAGCTCAAGAATGGATCAGTCGTGCATGGAACCATCACCGGTGCGTCCCCCTACTCCGTACACCGATGTCTTTTTCGCTGATGGCTCGCTCCTGCAGGCGTCGATATGCAGATGAACACCTACCTCAAGACCGTGAAGATGACAACACGGAACCGGGATCCCATATCGCTCGACACGCTATCAATCCGCGGCAACAACGTCCGTTACTTCATCCTCCCCGACGCACTCCCTCTAGACACTCTCCTTGTGGACGACGCACCCAAGCCCAAGGGCCGCAAGAAGGACGACGCCAGGGGCCGCGGCAGGGGACGGGGGCTCCCCGAGCGCGGTGGGCGCGGACGCGGAGGAGGCAGGGGCGGAGGCCGTGGACGCGGACGGGGATTCTGAGTGTAACAAATTCGACATTGGCTACTCCCCCTCGACACGCCAGCGACGAGGGGATGATTCTGCAAAAAATGATGGGTCGGGCATAGGGTCTCACAAAATCTTGGACTCTGAAAGGAAGGGTACCATCCATCACGTTTACTCCTGTACCCTTCATGCGATACCATCTTTCATGGTGCTCGTGTTGGCTGTGATTTTTTGTTAATTTGTGTTTCTAATGACCACTTTGTACTTTGTATAGCTGCTGAGGTTAACTCGTCGACACCGTCAATTTTTTCTGTTCAGAAGGTATATTTCGAATTTTGTTTTGGGGAACAGGCAACTCTTCACCTTCGGGTCGAAGCATCGAGCTGAAGGACTTGATTCACAATGCACGTCTGAAGGCCATAAATGCGTCAACGAACAGCTTGGATATGTTCCCAACCTTGGACCATTTGCAGGTAGATATCTTCAGCGTGTGGTGATTTTGAGCTAAAAAAAATGCCGGCGTCTATAGCGTACGCAGTTTGGCATCCCGGCAGTTTAAGAGCATCGATATTTCGCAGCTCAATTGCGTATTCACAATAGTATGTATCGCCTTGTATTCTTTACGCCTGCCACCAAGGACGAGCAAAAGACAAAAGTGCGACTAAATTTATGTGCTACTCAGCCACTACTCAGTCTGTCGACCTACAATTCAAAGTAAGTATTTGAACAGGATATCAAAGGGAACAAGCACTAGGTCAAGGGATCAAAGAGGGGTACCTGTCGCAGGGCTATACATGAAAGTGCAAAGTGTCTGAAAGTCACAATCATCGCTTATAAGTACTTAGGTGGAAACAGGACATGCCCAACGATGGATCTATTCCCTAATCCAATGCCACCCAGGTGCGTCTTTGAAACCTTCCTCTGCTAGAGCATCAGCTATTTTCTTTAGCTCTTCCTCCTTCGGAATGAGCTCGTCATTAGGTTTTGTGCACGCCACCAACGCCATAACTAGCACGCTTCGGGGCCAAGTGACCATGATTGTCACTTGTTTCCCCGGCCACGCGGCCTCGCAGATGGTTTTGAGGTATGCGAATAGGACATTTGAGGGAATTGTCTCAACGAATCGTTGTTTCTTTGCCTTCAGCCTTTCAAGGCACTCATACAGCTGGTCGTCAGCAAGGGGAAAGCCGTACACGGTAGCGCGATAGTCGGGGAGCTTGCGCGCCGTGCGGAAAGAAATAAGTTGGCCGGGTCGTTTGCCTAAGACGTCAGTTAGTTGGAGAGTAACGGACATGAATAGGAAAATATTGCGTACTCATGACAGTCTTCGGGAGAGATTGAATTTGAAGTTCAAATACGATTCACGTGGGTACATGCCTAAATCGCATCGCGTAGCAGCGCGTCGCTCTATTTAAAGTAATAAGTGCTACATAAAACTCCTAGCTTGGGGCCGAAGCCTCGAGCTCAAGAATGTGGTTCACAATGCGCATGCATGCCTGGCGGACATAAATTCGTCATCAATGAACATGGAGATGTTCTGGATGCGTATTCGAATTTCACGACAGTAGGTATCACCTTGTATTTATCAGAACGGACCACTCTTTATGCCATTCAGTGGCCAGGTTGCCAACAAGGACGAAAGAGCGACCAAATTCATGTGCCACTCGGCCACTACTCAGCCTGCCAACGTATGTCATACATTTCAAAGTAAGTATCTGAACAGAATGTCAACAGGAACAAGTACTAGGTTAAAGTATAAAAGGAGGGGCATCTGTCGCAGAGCTATCCATGAAAGCGAAAGTGTCTGGAATTTACAATTATCGCTTGGAGGTGGAAACATGAGATGCGCCAACGATTTATCTATTCTCTCACCCAATGCCACCCCGGCGCGTCTTTGAAACCCTCCTCTGCTAGAACGTCAGCTACTTTCTTTAGGTCTTCTTCCTTCGGAACGAAGTTGTCATCGGGTCTTGTGCATGCCACCAACGCCATAACTAGCGTGGCTTGGTGCCAAACGACCATGATTGTCATTTCCTGCTTTGGCCACGCGGCCATGCAGGTCCTTTCAAGGTATAGGTGTAGTACACGGAATAGAAAAGAGGAAATACTGCGTACTCATAATAAGAGTGGACTCAGTTCAATCCATGGGCCCGCCGGTCCATTTCGGACCGTCATCCCCTTGCCACTGCCATCCCGCCCTCCACCTCCATCCCTGTGACAATCTCCCTAGCCGTGTGCCCCTCCCCTCCTTTGGGGGTTGTGGGTCGGATCTTGTGGTTTTTAACACGAGCTCTTGCGTATTTGGATCATGACTGACAACGAACACAAGGGGAGCAACTTCAAGTTGATGACGCGTCCTCGTCATCCTCGTTAAGTATGTATTTCCTTTCTTACTTTCTTTTGCTTGTACTGACACGGAACAGCGTACTCTGCACGTCGAATGCAGCCCCACACCCACGACTTCCCTCAGGCTAGCGACTCTCCTCCACACCGCTGACTTTGCCCAAGTTCCAATACCGATGACTATGCCCACCGAGCCGCGCCGGCTGTCGAGCACTTTGCCAATGCCACAGGGGCGACTCTTCCCCACGCCGACGACTCTGCCGACGCCGACGGTCGAGCACTTTGCCAGGGCGGCGGGGCTGCTGTCGAGCCCATCGACAGATAGCGCCCAGCCGATGCCAGCACAAGGTGAGCGGAGATCTCGTCAGCATCGGCGGCGGCACAAATTCTTTGGGAACTTCAATGGGAAGTACCGGACACGGTCGCGCACGAGCTACGCGCAGATCGTCGCGAGGGGTGACAAAATGCGGCGCGGGTGAACGACAATGGTGAACGACCGCCGGAGGCGCGGATGGGAGATGAGGCAGACGGCAGTGCGTGCGCTGCCAGCACCTCACGGACATCTTATTGATGCGCAACGTATTCGGGCTCGTGCCGCCGTCTCCAGTCCGTCGTCGTCCAGCACTCCAACAGAACCCACTCACAGCATGCAGTGCCTTGTTATAGCTATAGCCTTCTTCCTTTTCCTGCTGCCTCCTCCAATTTCTCTCTCTCTTTGTTAGTAGAAATAAAATAGATTCTAGGATTGTTTTCCTTGTATACTCAGAACAATATATAATATGATTTATTTGACTTTGAAGGATTCCTTTTCAAGAGCCCTCAAAAATCAAAGCTAAGAAGAAAAGACGTAGACGAGTATATGCCATATTCTACAAAGCAATGGCCCTCAAGACAAGTTACAAGTTACGATGTATTCCCTAACGCGTTGCTGGCCAAGGCATCAAGAATGTGGTCCACAATGCATGGCCGGACGCCATAAGCTGTAACGAATAGCCTGGAGATGTTCGCGATCATGAACTACTTACAAGCAGATATCTTGAGCCTGTGCTGAGCCAAAAATAGCTGCGCCCTGCGCCTGCAGGCTAGTGTAATGTACGCAGATCGGCAGTTTAAAGAGCATATATACTTCGCAGCACAATTGCATATTTACGGCAGTGTGTATCTCATCACCTTGTATTTTTTACACCACTCAGTGGACAGGTTGCCATCAAGGACGAACAAAGGACGAAACCGACTAAATTTATGTGCCACTCGGCCACTACTTGACCTGCCAATGTCATGTCATACATTTCAAAATAAGTATGTGAACAGAATGTCAAAGGGAGCAAGTAGTAGGTCAAGGTATAAAAGAAGGGTATCTATCGCAGTGTTATACATCATACATGAAAGTGAAGTGTCGGAAAGTTAAAATCTTTGCTGGCCGGTAGAAACAGGGATATGCGACAACGCAGGGTCTATTCCCGAATCCAGTGCCACCCCGGCGCGTCTTTGAAACCCTCCTTTGCTAGGACGTCAGTTACTTTCTTTAAGTCTTCTGCCTTTGGAATGAAGTTGTCATTGGGCTTGGTGCACGCCACCAACGCCATAACTAGCATGCCTCGGGGCCAAGTGACCATGATCGTCATGTCCTGCGTCGGCCACGCAGCCTTGCAGATCCTTTCGAGGTATCCGTATAGTACACGGAATGGAAGTTCCTCGATGTATTTAAGTTTTTGGACCTTCAGCCTTTCAAGGCATTCACGCAGCTGCTCGTCAGGAAGGGGAAAGCCATACACCGCAGCGCAATAGTCAGGGAGCTTGCGCGCTGTGCGGTAGGAGATAAGTCTCCCATTTTCCTTGTCTGCATCTTCTGTTAGTCAGGGAGTGGGGAAAATAAAAGAGAAAATATTGCGTACTCATGATAGTCGTCGGGAGAGTGGAGAAGTTGAAGTTCAAATATGATGCACGTGGCTGCATACCTAAATATCGCGTAAGTAGAAGCGCGTCACTTTTGCGTCGCTCTATGTATTGAGGCAATTATAGCAAACAGAATATAAGTACACTCAGCAATGCTATAAAGATGAGTAGGAGTTGGAGGAATAGGTTACAAGTTACGATCTATTCCCTAATCCAATGCCACCCCGGCTCTTCTTTGAAACCCTCCTCTGCTAGAACGTCGGCTACTTTCTTTAGGTCTTCTTCCTTCGGAATGAAGTCATCATTGGGTTTGGTGCACGCCACCAACGCCATAACTAACATGCCTCGGGGCCAAGTGACCATGATTGTCACTTGTTTCCCCGGCCACGCGGCCTCGCAGATGGTTTGGAGGTATGCGAATAGGACATTTGAAGGCATTGTCTCAACATATCGTTGTTTCTTTGCCTTCAACCTTTCAAGGCACTCATACAGCTGGTCGTCAGGAAGGGGAAAGCCATACACGGTAGCGCGATAGTCGGGGAGCTTGCGCGCCGTGCGGAAAGAAATAAGTTGGCCGGGTCGTTTGCCTAAGCCGTCAGTTAGTTGGAGAGTAACGGATAAGAAAACATTGCGTACTCATGCTAGTTTATTGAAGATGTTCAAGCACTGAGCACAAGCAAGGCTCCAGTCAAGAGTATTCACAAACGACGCAGTCGATTCACGATTCACGTGGCCGCATATGTACAAAATTCGCATCGCGGCGCGCTCTGAATTAGAGCCTAAAGTATTGCCTGTCGCAGCCACTGCCATGCTGAAGAGGTGATGCTACTTAACGACACCGAAAGTGTAGCTGTAAGTGCACTAAGTAGGACTCTCATGCTCTTCTACGCTTTCCTCGATATCCAATCGAAGGAGGAAAGTCAAAAAATGCAGAAATTAACAATCTGACACATAAGCCAAAAGAGCTTAGTACTAAACGACGTCAACTCCAAAGCTAGCGCTAACTTGAAGAGTCCGTAGCAAATGCATCGAAGGTGTAGTCCGCCCATCGAGGCCATCAACCGCCTCACAAAGTTGCCTTACGAGTCTCGCGATTTTCAACGACCTCCGTTAGATCTGCGAATTTGCCCTGTGCAATACGCCTCGCTTCCGTCAGAAGACCCTTGTTCTTCCCCTCCTTCTCGTCATCGTACTTCCGCAAAAGTTGCGCGCAGAGATCACGTAGGCAAGTCTCGAGCCTTCTGTCGTCCGCACTCATGATTTCGCTTGCCTGTCGATTGTATTTGATAGCATTGTCCAAATCACCCATTTGACTTGACTGTCCATAACGAGCGTTGTAGACCTTGGCCATGAAGTAGAAGCAGCTCATGCGAGTTTGGGTATTGTCCTGTTTTTCGGCGTATTCAAACATCGTGATAGCTTCATCAAGTGGATTAGGTGGCGCGCCAGCCATTTCGTTGTCCTCCTCAACCTTTTCATCCGCAAGCTGGATCTCTGGTTTCCTCGCCTTGGGGGCGTAGCGAATCCAAAGAACCTCTCCGATACGAAGGGCTGCGGCATAACGATACTCTTCGGCGTACGACGAATCGTCGAACATCTCGCGGTTGAGAGCGAGCGATTGAGTCAGGCTAGCGGTTTCGTGAGACCGGTCAAGGTCGAAGAGCTCAAAGTACGCATTAGCGAGGTTGGTGAGCAGGGTGGGATATTGGTCTCCCGCTGGTGGTTTAGCTTTCCAAAGAAGTCGGGCATCTTCGTCGAGTTTGATGACGTCCCTCAGATATCCCTGTTTCGTATCCCCGACAGATGCCGGATCGTCCTTGTAACGAGACCAAAGCACTACGGCGTAGTTGGCGAGAAGAGAAGGGAGATCCGCTTTATCTTTGCTCGCCTGGCGGAGTTGAAGAGCGTACTCGAATAATGTGATCGTGGCACGAAGGTCCTCGATGTCTTTCGTCTCTCCATAAGCCTTGTAGTGTTCGATCGCTTCATCGTATGCGGCGTCGGGATCGGGGGGCCAGAAGAAGTCGTATAATATTTTCCAGACTTTCTTCAAGAAAGATATTACGGCAGACATGCTGTAGACGTACGAAATACAACTCAATATCAGCGAAGATGAGGTGAACAAAGGTATTGTCGGACATACTTTGACTGTTCTTGGGTATCGTTTGGATGGGGGGACAAGAAGAGATGGCGCTCGACCCGCTTTTAAAGGTCCACAAAACGTGGAGACGAGGACCGTGGTGATCGAAACCTTGCAGCGATAACGCTTCCGCTAGAAGGGTAATGTCGTGTCAGGCATGAGGCCCACCGCCTGGTTTTACCTTTTCAATTGTGAACGCCCATATTCTGGGTCAAATTACTCGGGAAGAACCCTGATCGAGACCCGGCGCCTAATTGACTGTAGGAAACGGGCTGGCCCAAAGTTTGCTTTATGACCTGATAGCGTGAGATGCAAGTCGTCCGCCCGGTTGGGCTTCGTACATCGGGCACCAAGAACACCTGTTAAGCGGTCGCATTGAGCATCCAATCCTTCAAGCTAGAAAGTGAAATGTGGCCAGACGGATACTATTCGGGATCGGTGGGGAAGCGAACAACAGAAATCAGCGTGAGCCGACTCTTCATATGTAGTAACGCCTGATCCCTCAACGTCAACGTGTATGCCTTGAGGCGAGGAATAGAAGCAAGGGTTGTCTATTCGGACGGCCGACACCAGGATCCAGTGGCCTCATGACACAAACTCAGAAAGTCAGACGGTGGTCATTGACATATTGAATGATCTGAACAAAAGTCATGAATATGTGGATTTGTCCAGTATAAGCCTATAAGGTAGAAAACATATGCAATTACTTGCCTGAGCAATACAAACGAAATTCAATGAAGTTGGCTGGAAGAGCAGCAGAAGAAATTGGATACAAGTTGGAAATGAAAAGCGATTGCCAGAGAAAGCGGAGTTAGACATTTAAATCTCCGCACGATAGTGTTTAGCGAAGAGCTCTTTCATGAACTCGACTCCTCCACGCCAACTACTTTTCTAATATCTCCAGCTCGTGTATATATCTTTGGGGGACTGTCGAGCTCTCATAATAACAATCCAACATCCTGAACTTCCATGACTTCAGCGCCTCAAAACCCTATGGACGTGCCACCGTTTCAATTGCAACGCCTAATTCAAGATGTCATTGAACCACAAAGTCAGAATTTTCCCTACCATTTCTTGCAACATGAGCATCTAAACACCCATCTTATTTTAAGTTTATGAAAGCTCTGTATTGAGCCCGACAGGGAGGATTTATGTTCGGTGTACCCAGGCGTTAGGTCGGTCGCACCTTACATCGCAAGCCTATATTCTCAAAGGAATCTAGGCTCGGAGATTTATGTTGGTTGCTCTAACGGAGAACTGCTGCGGTTCGCATTGCAGGCTGATGATCCGACTAAGGTATGCCCCGTAACCCTTGCATGATTATTGTACTAAAGCAACATTCCAGCTTGAATCATACGTCATTCTATCACGACAGACAGTCCCAGGAAATAAATCAGTCGACGAGATTGTACTCGTTCCCAGTCTCTCTCGAGCGTTGGTTCTATCCGGTACTTCCGTACATTATCTCCTTCCTCAATGCTACCTTGTTCATCTTCTCACTGTGGCGTTCTAGATCACCAAATTCACTTCTACACCATTCCCTCGCTAGATCCATATCCCACCAAACCCGTTCGGCATGTCGTTACTTTTGCTGTCGATGATCAGCACCTGAAGCGTCTCCAACCACCGCTTTCCGCAACTGGAATGCCCCTACCGCCGGAAGCTGTTGACCTTTGCGTGGTCAAGCGCTCCTCGATCGCTTTATTCACGATGAAAGACCGCCTTCTCTATCAGAAGGTACGAGCCTGTTTCAAGCTTTGCTATTTTGCAGTATTTAGAAAATCTGTAGGAAATACCGCTTCCTCAAGGAAATCCTCCGATCACTCTTGCACGTCGCACAGGAAAAACTCTTTGCATTGCCGACAAAAATTATTACAGCCTTCTCGATCTCGAAGCATCCTCGTTATTTCCAGTCATCCCAGTGTCCCAGTCATCCGATCCCACACCCTTCCTGATTAAACCCGCCATCACTGTTATAAGTCAAACCGAATTTCTACTCATATCATGGACAGGAACGAGCGCTTTGGGCTTATTTATTACAGGAGATGGAGACCCGGTCAGAGGGACTCTCGAGTGGCCGATTTATCCTGAGGCTATATGTAAGCCTTCCCTGCCTGCATTTTGCTGATCTGTTTTTTTTTTATTGACCCTCTTTTAGGCCTTGATTACCCATACATTCTCTCTTTGCTGCCTAACAATGCCATTGAAGTACATAGCATCGAGACGCAGGCAATCATGCAAGTCATCAGCAGCACACCCGTCACCTCGCCTCCCTCCTCCAAGCCGACCTCTCCCGCTGCAACGCAAACCACGCACCAACGATCATCCTCCTCTTCTGCTACAGCCGACTCCTCTCGTCGCACCAACCTGATATCAAGTGTAGGTGGTTATCTCGTACCGTCCACACAGAGATCGGAGAAGATGAGTATGGTCCCCGTCAAGCTTCTGCGAACATGAAAAGATTTCGCGATCCGTGCCAGCATCGATGACTGCTTCCTGCTATTTTGGCCATCTGTGTATACCCTCTTCTTTACGTGGAACAACAGTCGCCAATCTATGGCTGACGCTGTTCCGAGAGGCGACAACCTTTTTCTGATGCGTTTTCAGGGCATTCTGCAACAGTTTTCCAAGGTTATCAATACCATGCAGTCGTATTTTTTTTTCTTACCTTCCTTCAACATTGACATGTGACATCAAACATATTGTTTCCCACTTCGCCGACGAGCCTCCAAGCGGAATTTCCTGGAATTTCCCGTCTGAGCATCCTCGTCTTCTCAAAAACAAGACACTTGCTTTTTCAACAACTCCTCTATCTATCATAGAGCCAACCGATTTTCACCGGCGGATCACAGGCCTTCACAGGCGCTTCAACACCCAACTGTCCAGAGCTGTCCACGGAGATTCGAGAATCGAAAACCCATAAAAATAATTATACATGTCACAGCGATCGCGAGAAGGATGCTTGTCTCCGCATGCGTTCGTTCCTTTAGTCTGAGAACCGTTGATGACGGCCTGGCGTTATGTGCGCTCTAGGCGTCGTGTATGCTCGTTACCGGTGTGCACACCCCCAAACCTTGGTCCCACCGTAACGAAGCACCCAACCGCATGGTCCCACTCGTTTGTGGGCGATGGCGGGAGTTGGTTAAGCCGCAGTGCGTGGTATCGAACGTCGCTACCCGTGGCCCGTGACGCCGAGGTCTATCTACTCTCCATCGGCGTGCGCAGTAAACCCATATTCACTAATTTGTCTGTATCGTCATGATACGAGAAGCATATGCATGACCTGCAGGTTACAGCAAAACTCCTTTTGCACCGCTGTCGCTCTATGTCTGTCATTGTAGCCATGTACCGTGGGATCCTGCAGATCTTTTCTCGAAAGCGTCATCAGGCATCATCTCATGGACGAATTTCTTCTTCTCAGCCAATGCTTCTTGCTTCTTTTCATCACCAAAAGATACTCATGACATTGACAAATGTACACTAAATTTAAACCCTCACCATAAGGGAGTAAAGAACATAACGGGATAGTAGATATACATAGGTTATAATTACAACATTCCGAGAGTGCGGCCATTGTTACAACAGGTCGAAGTGTTACAACAGTGCGAGTTGGAGCGGTCCACAGAGCGATAGCAGTTGAAATGTGAAGTCTGGGCGAAGGAAGTCTATCATCTTTACAAGTGTGCGCGGATTTGTGTGCGCATTGGCCTGTTGTAGGCATCCGGGATCGAATTCTGCGTGGTATTTCTTACCCTCTAAAGTAAAAAGATCAGCCATCCGATGTTCTTCCATCACGAAAATCGAGCTTCGCAGCGGGTACTCACAATTCCCAAGATGGCGCTTATAGCCTTCTGCACAGCGTGCGCAGCAAGTTCTGGTTCTGTCTGGACGAACTATGGATGCGCTGTAAGAAATAAATGATTCCAAATTTGTGGAAGTCCACGCACCATATGACCGCCTCGTGGAAGTCTCTGGACACTATCTGCCCCTCGGCCAGACACAGGGTCCGGAGCGACTACTGCATCTTCGAGCACCTTAACACTGAAAAGCGGATGCATTAGAAGATCGAAAGCATGAGGGGTCATATGCGATCCTTACTTGAATTTATCTAGTGTCGCGATGATCAGATGAACTTGTGTGTCGCTTGCGTATAGGGATTTTAGCATCTCGAAAGACCGCGGGTAGAGTTCTACAGTCCGTGTCATGGCCTACGTGTGGACGTATGAGTGACAATCAATGGTCGGAAAATATTAGTCCACTTACAGCTTCGTGCGCCTTAGAGCAGGCTAGGGTGACGCCATTAAAAGTAAAAGGCTCTGGAAGCTTGGACGCCGGATGCAATCGAAGTCCCTTCTCCTGAGAAACGTTCAGAAGAGATGAAAAACGATAAGCTCAGCGCATAACCCACCAGATAGGCGTCCATGACTTTGGGATGCCAATAGCGGGAGCCTTCTTGTGTTTCTAGCGCTTTCCGTGCTTCCTTTCGGTTACGCCATGTATCCTGCCGGCTCCAAGTATATTGCGTGATAATGCGCTCCATCCTGTATCTCGCGGAGGCGTCTTCGGCTTTAGCGATGGCAGGATCCATGAGGATAACTGATGAGAAGAGATTAGGGTACAACTCCTGTAGCAGGAGACTGTTGACCATTGAAAATTAGGAATTTCGTAAGACGGCCTGTGATAGAGGATGATGAATCAGACACTAACATGGCGCCCGCCCCGTTGCTGTGGCCCACTCCAACGAGTTTCCGTTCAGAAAAGTCAATGCCATCTGGACGAGACTTGATGAATGCTAGCATGGCTTGGGGGTATTCCCAGCCATTCCCTGCAAGGACCAAATAACAACAACCATGAGTTCCTAATCGCAGTATGATGAATGATTATAACATACAGCCCCCTTTGGGGTAGTGAGCAGCAATATCATCTTCGTTGAGGACTGCGCTTTCTCCATGATTAGGACATTCTAGATAGGCACACGGCGTTATTTTTGCGATAAGGGACACCCAGGTACACCATCAATGCAACTGATATGATACATACCTATTGACCAGGCCTCTTTGATCAAGGGAGGATGTTGGCGCCCAGTATCTGTTTGTTCGTATAGGAAGGATAGCATAGTGCTCCAAGTTTCCTATATAATGAGATTATCGGTCATCGGAATCAATAACATTGCTTTATTGAAGAGAAATCATTCGCGGGAGCGTTTACCTTGTGTGTAGCATTGCCATGAGCAAAAATCAGAGTTACACCGTCCGGAGCAGGCTGTTCTGGTGTATACCTGACGGCTGTAACCTGGAATTTGTAGGTAGGTCGTGGATCGCAAATGTAGGTCGTAGCTTTCATGATAGTCGTAAATGGGGGGAGGGGTCGTTTCGGAGTTGGACATCAGGGCTGCCCGGGTTTAAATAGACGGGATTTTACTCCGCTTTAGAGGTTAAATTAAGGGCTAGCAGGAACCTGAATCGGAAAAGAATGATCATGGGTAGGTCCCGCATCAGAAAGATTAGCGAGATCTTTCAGGCTGTGTGTGTGTCCACTCGCATAAGTAATTCGGGACGCAAATCGATTCTTCCAATGCGGCAAATGTGGGACCAGGTGGGACCTCAGGAAGGTCTGGACGAGTCCAGTTTCTGTTGTATTCCAACGTTCGTTGTTCCCAAAGTTGATATGTTATTGAACATGAAGAGATGCTACATGCATTTACATTCCTTTGTTGTCCGTTGACGACGACGTCTGAGCAGGTGTGATTACTTGTGTTGAACTGTAAAGAAGCAGTTATGCTCTAGAAGTCGATAGCATGGCATGCCGATGTGTCAAGTTCTTGTTTTCAGAAGCCTCATGTAAGGCTAAAAGTGATCAGCAAATTCCGCCATATCACCACGGACAAAAAGGGACAGAATCAAGGAGGACCCCGGACAATAGCATGAAAGGCTCGATCCCAAAAAAAAAATTTATGTCCGGACATCCACCCCGAAAAAGGCCCTGATTTGTCCGGAAAGCATCAGGCCTACCCCAAAATTTCCAAGATTTGTCCGGAATTTGGGATCCTGCCAAATTTTGGCGCAATTTCCGCTTTTCTGTCTGGATTTTTGGATCTGGCCTCATGAGAGTGGCGAAAATGAGCGAGAGCGGTCAGTACTATATGTAAAAGTTGAGGACATTAGATTAGCAAAACTATGTAACAGCAGCATAAAACTAATTCTAAGTAATCAATCTTCGAGCCGTCGCTTCCTCGAGTTTTTCAATGCAACAGCAAGAGATTTTCACCTCTTTTTAAATCCTGGTATCGATCTATGCAGGCCTGTCTGGGAGATCTCGATGATATGCTGGGAGGTGAATGTAATTTTCGAATCCAGAAGACACAATAGTTCACATGACGGTGAATGTTGAAACCTGTAAGTCTGCAGATGAGCCATTGACCTCGGAATCGCACGATTCACACGAAATTGCCGCGCGAAGAAGTGCTCGAATATCTGAAATCCAACATAGGAGACAGCCGTGATATTCGATGACTCAGAGACAGCGCAGTGTTTTCCATTCTTGCGCCAGTCTTCGAATATAAGGTACAATGTGGACCGTGGTACATACTAGACATGATTATCAGCAATTTGAATTGAAGCTACGCAAGAGATAGTGGGTTTACATACCTTGACCAAGCATGACACCGGAAGTCGTTCAAACTACAGCCCAATCTTCCAGTTGCAATGGACGAAATACTGAAATCCGAGCAGTTATGAGCTCGTTGAGTCGAGGTACAGCAGCACTGGTCAGAATCCGGCGTCCGCTTGCAAAATACTGTGATCCGTACTCAGCTACAATGAATGACATAGTGTGGTGGTTAGTGTACTCTTAAGTGCTCTTTGGTGGTAAGCTCGTTCGTTCGATCCCTCAGCACAACTCGTCGAGTTTTTGTCCGGACGAAAGATCAGGCGCAGAGTGCTGAAACAGATATCTGTCCGGACGGCGGATCCTACTTTACCAAAATTTTAGCTCGTTTTTGTCCGGACTCACGTCGGGCCTTGAGGGTCAAAATGGCCAAAATTTGTCCGGATTGGCGTCGAGCCTTTCATGATATTGTCCGGGGTCCTAATCAAGGCAGAATACTTTGCGCCCTCTCGGAATTCGGTGATGATTACCCTTGATTACCATCCGCTTGCAGTGTCAGACCGTGTCCCGGTTCTGCCGAAGCGGGTGCAATGCCTGATGAGATAAGGACGATCTGTATGCCCAGTCTAAGAGAACATGCGTCAGACGAAATGCCTCTTTTAAGGCGATTCTTCTGACAACTTTAGAAGTAAATCGGAGATATCGGTCATTCATGCTAGGTAATATGTAAATCATCTCATGTTGACAGACAGAACATATACCGAGCTTGATTGATCAAAGTGTGTATTAATTAGACGCTCAAATTCAAGCGCTCGAATCCAAACGAAGCGTCCACATATTAGCTATACTTATGTGTGAAGGAAGAATGACTTGCTTCTAATGTAGTTTTAATTTTTATATCATGGGCAATCTTTGATTACTAAAAACAAATTGAAACTGAGGATGTGGTTCTCCTCCTAGGCCTTGGTCTTTACACTGGAAACGGTAAAATACAGATCCTCAGCCTGTTATCAAACATTCAGATGATTGTATGGAGCAGTTTGTGCGACTCATGGCAGAAGATATTCTATACCTTTTGGATCGAACGTAGCAAACATGTGGCTCGCGATAACGGAATGAGGAACATCAAAAAGAATTCTGTTGAATGGACGACGTATACGTATGTATGTCAACAACCACGTACCCACTTCTAACCTTCTGTCCATTGCATCTCCAAATTGAAGTTGAATTTGATTGCGGGAATAGCCTTCAAATTTGGAAAGGATCGCTGTTTGATCCCATGAGCAACGGCCTCGAACTGCTGTTCCAGAACGAGTATACCGAAGTGTGGGTCATCCAGTACTGAGATGGTGAAGTAAATCGAAACGTAGCGCAGTGATGGAAAGGCCGTGCGATCGGCGAAGATGCTGTCGAGAACTTTGCATTTAGTCTGGATGGTTTTGCACAGGTCGGAGGACACTTCATCAGTGTCCGTAGTGTAGTGTTCGAAATTCATGCTGAGATGTTCCAGGCACTTCGTTTTACCCGCTAGCCGTGCCAGTTCTTTGATGCTGCCATGGAAAGGATCGTCTTCGTTTTCTTCGGGCATCATGGTGTAGAGTTTCAGTTCGCGGAGGGTTTGGAAGGATCCCTTCAGGATAGATTCTGCGAGACCCTTAAAGCTCGCACTTGAATCCTTCGGCACTGGAGGGTATGTAAGAAATCGGCAACAAAATCAGGAGGTCGAACGAAGGCCATGTACTCACATACGCAGAACAGGTCTTCAAGACAACGAGTGGATCCTATCAGCAATTGGCTCGTTTTGGCTTCGCGATCTTCTGGCCACTCTGTGTAAAATTCTCGCATCCCAGTAAAATCAAAGATCAGGGGATGATGAGGACGAGAGCGAACTCTGCCTATAAGAATTTCTACGGCGGACTCACTGCCCGCATATGAGGTGAGTTTTGACAGTTGTGTAGCGGCGGGGCCTGCATCGGATGCGTCGGCGTTCGCTGAGCCAGCGGCAGGCGCCGCGTCTGGATCTATCTGCAAGGCAGCAAAGGAAAGAGTTTTCAGGTGTGTGGCGTTCTTCAGTTGTAGAATCCCGTGGATGGGGAAGTTTTGGAACCTGTGCAGTTCGAGAGATTCGAGGTTGGGAGAAAGCATGCGGCGTAAAAGCGCGTCAGAGACTTGAGAATCGAGTGCTTTCCAATCGTATCCAGCACGCCTTGACTCCGGACTTGTGATAGACAAGACTTTTAGATTATCGAGTTTGTCGAGGAATTGGGGTGTATTGACATGGCCCGGAAAGCTTGCCGAACTCGTTTTGCTGTTGAATTCAAAGTAAAACGTTCGGATATAGGCGGTGAGATGTGGAGAGACTTTCACAATATCTAGGAATGTGTCCACTTTCTCGGGGGAATAGCTGACGAACGAAAATAGGTGTTTTTGGCAGAGTGGGACGAATGAACGATGGGCGAGGCACATGGCCTTCAGAGCCCTACTGCGGTCTCTCCAACGTAGTGCGTCGAGGTTATTGATGACCAGGGTGTATTCGGCGAGGGACAGCGGGCGAGAGAGATGAGCCATCTTGCTGGAAAACTGTAAACTGGTAGTAATTTGAGAGTAGGCATCCGTAACCAGCACCAGAGTCAATTTTATACCCCGATCATGAACGCTGCAGTGAATGTTTGATCCGCGCGCTACATGATTAGATCACTTAGATCAGGTTGTATTTAACACAGTTCTATCGCTTTTGACAATACACTATACTTTATTGAATGGAATGTAGCAAACATGTGGTTCGCGATAACGGAACGAGGAACCGCGAGGATGGTTCTGTTGAATTAACAAGGTATGTATATCATCAAACATGCACCATTTATACCCTTCTTATAGACTATCCACAATCCATCGCATGTCCAAATTGAAGTTGAAGTTTATTGTGGGACTAGCCTGCAAATTTGGGAAGGATTGCTGTTTGATCTCATTAGCAGCGGTTTCGAGCTGCTCTTCCATACGTGTCTCGGAGTCTGGGTGGTCCAACATGTACACTGAGAAGGTGATGTTAATTGAAATGCAGCCTAGGGATGGAAAAGCCTCGTGATCGGCGAAGATGCGGTCGAGGACTTCGCATTTAGTTCGAATGATGTCGCACAGCTCATAGAGCACTTCATCAACATCCGTAGCGTGGTGTTTGAAATCCATGCAGACATATTCCAAGCACTTCATTTCACCCGCTAACTTGCCCAATTCTTCAATGCTGCCATGAAAAGGGTCGTTCAAGTTTGCGTTTTTTTCGGGCATCATGGTGCAAAACACCAGTTCGCGGAGTGTTCGGAAGGATCCTTTCAGGATAGATGCTGCGAGACCTTTATAGCTCGCAGTTGACTCCTTCGGCACTGTAGCGAATGTATGAATTCGGGCACAAAGTCAGAACTTGAAGGCCAGTACTCACATACGCAATACAGGTCCTCAAGATAATGAGCATTTTCTATTATCAATTGACTTGTTTTGGCTTCGCGAGCTTCTGGCCACTCTGTGTCAAAGTGTCGCAATCCAGTGAAATCGAAGATCGGGGAATGATGAGGACGAGAGCGGAATCTTCCCGTAAGAACTTCCAAAGCGGATTCGCTGCCCGCATATGAGGTGAGTATTGACAATTGTGTAGAGATGGGGCCAGCATCGAAGGCATCGGCGTTCGTTGAGCCAGCGGCAGGTGCCGTGTCTGGATCTATCTCCAAGGCAGCAATGGAAAGACTTTTCAGGTGTGTCGCATTCTTCAGTTGTAGAAGGCCGTGGATGGGGAAGTTCTGGAATCTATGCAGTTCGAGAACTTCGAGGTTGGGAGAAAGTATGAGACGTAAAAGCGCGTCGGAGACTTGAGAATCAAGCACTTTCCAATCGTATCCAGCGCGGTTGGACTCCGGACTTTTGATAGACAAGACTTTCAGATTGTCAAGTTTATCGAGGAATTGGCGTGTATTGGCATTGCCCGGAAAGTTCGCCGAACTCGTTTTGCTGTCGAATTCGAAAAAGAAAATTCGAATATAGGCGGTGAGGTGCGGAGAAACCTTCACAATATCTAGGAAAGTGTCCACTTTCTTGGGGGAGTGTCTGAGGAACGAAAACAGGTATTTTTGACAGAACGGGACGAATGAACGATGGGCGAGGCACATAGCCTTCAAAGCGCTACCACGGTCAAGCCAATGTAACATACTGAGGTAATCGATGATCAGGGTGTATTCGTCGAGGGACAGCGGGCGAGAGAGATGGGCCATCTTTCAGATCAGGCAAGTATGATGGTCGTTGCAAAGATGTTCCCCCTACCGATAGGTGGAGGGTTTGGGGGTCGCCTTAAATTTCAAAACTTGCCGGAGATTTCAATGTGGCGGTGCGTATGAAAAACTTGCCAAAAGCGCTGTTTCGCTGTTTTTTCATTCTCCGAATTCGCAGCGCGCGCGCTGAGCGCTGGGGTAATGCGTTGAACGCTCTGATCAGTACGCACGCCTTGCGCACGCCGGTTTTTTTACGTTAAATGTCTGTAATATTTTTTGTGACTTTTTGTATCAGTAATTCAATGAAAGTAATATGGAATCCATCTTAGAGATTTGTCTCGAGCTCAGAACACGGTCATGGGTAGCGGGCGATGCCGCTTGTCGGTTATACACTACTGGTAGCATCCTATGAACAGAGCATGGTTAATACGCAACAGTGGCTGTGCCTCAGAGTCAGAGCGCGGTGCGTGTTCGCAATTTTTGTCTCCCGTGACAATGCAAGTACTTACTAAAGGTAGGTTGTAATTTGGCTGTGATTTAGACCTCTAACAAGATACCTGAGATACCTCAGAGTAAACCCATTTTTTTCTTTTCAGAGGGGTAAATAAATTAGATTCAAATACTTAAATAAGAGCAGGCATGCATGTATTACCGTAGACTGGTAGCCGGCCTCTCTATGAACAACGCTCGATATACATTATTGAATGGAATGTAGCAAACATGTGGTTCGCGATAACGGAACGAGGAACCGCGAGGATGGTTCTTTGATGATGGTTCTATTGAATTGACAAACATACGCCATTTATAATTATTCATACCCTTCTTAAACTATGCAATGCCATCGCATGTCCAAATCGAATTTGAAGTTGATTGTAGGACTAATCTTCAAATTTGGGAAGGATTGCTGTTTGATCCCACGAACAGCGGTTTCGAACTGCTCTTCCATAGCGAGAGTATTCAACTCTGGGTCGTCCAGTACTACGATGGTGAGGTCAATTGAAAGCAAGCCTAAGGATGGAAAAGCCTCGTGATCGGCGAAGATGCCGTCGAGGAGTTCGCATTTAGTTCGAACGGTGTCGGATAGGTCGTAGGGCACTTCATCGATATCCGTAGTGTAGCATTCAAATTTCATGTCGATATATTCCAAGCTCTTCATTTCGCCCGCTAACTTGATCAATTCTTCGATGCTGCCATGAAAAGGGTCATCTGCATTTTCTTCGCCGGGCATCTCAGTGTAAAGCACTAGTTCGCGGAGTGTTCGAAAGGATCCCTTCAGGATAGATTCTGCGAGACCTTTATAGCTCGCAGTTGACTCCTTCGGCACTGCAGGGAATTTATGAAATCGGGCACAAAATCAGTACTTAATTGAAGGCCAGTACTCACATATGCAATACAGGTCCTCAAGATAATGAGCAGATCCTATTATCAATTGACTTGTTTTGGCTTCGCGAGCTTCTGGCCACTCTGTGTCAAAGTGTCGCAATTCAGCAAAATCGAAGATCGGGGGATGATGAGGACGAGAGCGGAATCTTCCCATAAGAACTTCCACAGCGGATTCGCTGCCCGCATATGATTTGAGTGTTGATAGCTGTCTAGCGATGGGCCCTGCGTCGGAGGCATCGGCGTTCGTCGTTGAACTAGCGGCAGGCGCCGTGTCTGGATCTATCACTAAGGTAGCAATGGAAAGATTTTTCAGTCGTGTGGCATTCTTCAGTTGCAGAAGGCCCTGGATGGGGAAGTTTTGGAATCTATGCAGTTCGAGAATTTCAAGTTTGGGAGAACGTATGAGACGTAAAAGCGCGTCAGAGACTTGAGAATCGAATGCTTTCCAATCGTATCCAGCACGGCTGGACTCCGGCCCTTTGATAACCAAGACTCTTAGGTTGTCGAGTTTATCGAGGAATTGGCGTGTATTGGCATTGCCCGGAAAGTTCGCCGAACTCGTTTTGCTGTCGAATTCGAAAAAGAAAATTCGAATATAGGCGGTGAGGTGCGGAGAAACCTTCACAATATCTAGGAAAGTGTCCACTTTCTTGGGGGAGTAGCTGAGGAACGAAAACAGGTATTTTTGACAGAACGGGACGAATGAACGATGGGCGAGGCACATAGCCTTCAAAGCGCTACCACGGTCGAGCCAATGTAACATACTGAGGTAATCGATGATCAGGGTGCATTCGTCCAGGGACAGCGGGCGAGAGAGATGGGCCATCTTTCTGATCAGGTAGATGTGGTGGTGGTTGATGGACAGTGGAAAGTTGGCGATTCAAATAAATAAGAGCAGGCGTCCTTAAATACCCGTAAATAGCATCGGAGTCCATTTAATAAATCATGTGTGCTTTCAATTTTTGATCCGCCAATTTTATTTAGACGCCCCCAGCGAGTTCGTTGAGATGAGGGCGTACACAGCGAGCGGAGTTGAGGAACAGGATGAGAGGCGCTCAAAATAACTGATCGTTAGTGCAATAATCAACATCATTTAGTAGCTTTTATGCATTCCCGGTATCAAGTCGGGAGAGTCCCAGACCCAACCCCGACAGAAATTAACGGGACAAGGAGGAACAAAGAGGGTCTTTGTGAGCGCCCGAGCGCCCTGGCAACAGAGGAGTTTCCTTGTATTCGTTAAGGTGAACACTGAAGATGGCATGATCATGGATTCCTCTGGGACAGATCATGTCAGTTGAGAATATACATCATCGGTCTCAAAGGCGATAACAAAGCCATAGGTATTGTGAGAGCGGAAAAGGAAGAGGGACTCCATCATCAAGAAAGGTGACCATCACACGATCGCTTCTATATCACCAATCGGTCAATACCTATCTTATCTACAATTAGATCAGTACCTCGGACGCGAAGTCTGCTCAGACGAACGTCCAAAGTTCAGCGACGACATCCCGCTGAGCCGCAGTATCAATTGCCATCGAGTCCTCCTCGGTATTTTGGGCTTTCTCCTCAGGGAACACTTTGAGGTTGGATTCCATCCCCAGAGCCGGCTCGCGTTTGATCTTCCTGATGACCTCGGTCTCGAAAAGCTGCGTAAATCGAATCAGATGAGATCTCAAACGCAATCACCGGCGAGCAGATGGAAATGACTTACAGTATTGTAAGTGTGATCCAAAAAGTCCTCCATGGTATACCCCGGTTTTGTGAACGCCTCTGAAAAGATCTTGCACATTGTTGATACTGGGGCGTGATAGTGCGACGTATGAGACAGAAGCTCCCACAGAGAGCTATCCAGCGCATTAGTCTGTACAGGATTCGGCTCATCTTCAAGGAAAGGGTCTAGAGGACGGTGCTTCAGTTTACCGCAGGAGAAAGGGAGGCGAAAATGAACAGACCATTGGAGTCATCGACGTCCGCTCTGTGAATCATCACCATCAAGGCGGGATGAGCTTTGAGAATGTTATACGTGAAAGGGATGACCATGACAATCGCAGCGGGGGGCGCCGTAAGGGACAGTCGGGAGAGTTTCTTGACGAACGAAGCCAATAGGGTGGCTGGAAGATGCCTGAAGAAAATTTCAGCTTTCGAGCTCCGCAAGGCGGAGGTAAGGCGAGTACGAACGTTGAACTCAGGAAAAGCTCTGTTAATCGGAAGAATCGTGACCGATGTTTGAGATGGAGAACTTCTCGGTCAAGGAAAGCGTAGAGGCGGGTATAAAACGAGGGATAGTCGCTAATTGTGCGTTAGCCAAGGAGGGAAATACAAGAAAAAACCAAGATGTACAGGTTATATTCCTTGATGAGCACGAACAAGGCGTTCAAAGCCAGCAATCCAACAGAGCCACCTATAAGCAAAATAATGAATATACCAAAGTTGTATAATCTTCCATAAAACCTACCCATATCGACGCAGGCTCCAATCCAATCCATAACGAGAATAGCTCTCGTCAAATGCGGCATAACGCCACGATGCATAAGATTGAGTGCTCTTGTCGCCAAAGCTTTCGTTTTGTCGGCATTCCCACCAGCGGAGAGCCGTGGCAGCAACGTTAGCCAAGCCCGCGTGAATACTGCCCGATGTGAGGAGAGCGAATGCAGCGACTGATGGAGCGTCATTTTGTGTAGCCGTAGTCCGCTGGCCTTCGGTTTTCCATCGTCGGTAGGCGTTGGCTCGTCCTCGAAGAACTTGCGCCAGTCGTCATCATCCTTCTCGTCGTTGTCGTTGTGTTCCGGCTCTTCTTCGTCTGAAGAAGCATCCCCGGCCTTCTTCGCGGATTTTTTGGGTTTTGGAGGTTTTGATCCTAGCTCAGCGACCCACCAGGCGTTAAGCTCGATTTGTTCAGTCGGGAAAGTGGAAAGACGCTCTAGGACGGAAAGCGTGTTCACAGGAAGATTAGGGTATTCGTCTGTCGGATGGTTCGTCAATAAGGTGCTATAAGATATCATGAGCACTAAAAATTGCACGAGTTGATGATAACATACGCAGATTCGCGAAGGAAGAACCATCGAATGTCGTCGTATACGCTGAACCATGTGTCGTAAAACTGTATCAGCACGTCGGGGTGGATTAACCCGCCATCATCGCTCGATACGGCCGATTTTCGCTTTGAAGAAGGGCAAAGCAAAAGAGCCGACACGATTTTTCGGAAGTGGGAATTATGAAACTGCGGTTGAGGCTGCTTCGAATTGGAGGAGTTTGTGTAGGAGGTGGACAAATATTTCAGTAACGAAAACATGATCTGCAAGGCTGAAGTCTATGAAAGAGAATGTTTTAGTAGCTTATAAGAGCGAGATCATACTTCACTCACCCGTAAAAACTTCTCCTCGTCCTGCAGCAGTCCACCCAAGAAATCGACATATGATTGGAGTCGCTCCCAGATCCAAGCTTTTACAACCTTCGCAGCTTCATCTCCTCCGAATCCTAGTTTATTGTTCGTTATAATCACTACAAAGACTCTGTAGAGGGCGTAGATTGCCTTGGAAGTGTCATGAGGGTCTTCAACATCATAGGCAACAGATAGCAGGTCCGCAAGGGGGTTCAGAGACAAGTTCTTGGCTACGGCGGTGGTAAGCTCTTCTTCTAGCTTCTTGATAGCTTGGGCATTGTGAACTCGGTTTATTTTCCTCTTTTTCGAGGGCGGCGGGAGGGAACGAACGGCGGATGGCATTGGTAATGAGTGGCTCATCCATCGTAGGCGTAGTGCTCATCAAAATTTATGCTTAGTCATGTGTGTACGCAAGTGTGGCATCATCTTTGACTCGGGGAATGGGCGCCTAAATTGATCGGGTGCCGGTGTTACAAGGTGTTACATCTTCAATGTTCGACGGTCATAGTAAGCTTCAATGAGATATACATAACCGTATATGAAGAAATAAACCTGGCACTCCCCTTACAAAGTTTCAGAGAACGCTACTCGTGAATGTTTTGATAGAACCAAGATAGAGCCCCGAATTCTGTTGCAAAAACTACCGTCAGGATTCGGGTGCTATTATGTGAGAGACCATTTGTTTTTGAGTGGAGTGAATGTACTTTTTGTTTGGTTTTTTGCTTCAGTCATAAAAAATATGCCGGTGGTGAGACAGAAACTCATATAATAAAGTAGAAACTAACCGTGACAATATTTTCTCAATTCCGACCATCTTCAAGAGGCTACTTGTTTATTATGAGTAATAAGAGGTATAAGAATATAAATAACGAATAATACAGTGTTTAAATAGGGTTAAATAGATGATAAGGTAATAAATTAGCCAACGGCGTAAAATAGGAAGGAAAGGTCCATTCGTCAAAAGTTCGAAGGACAAATCTTCGCTGAGTGGCGAGCAAGCAAGCGCGCAAGGCATGTAATGCACGTCAAATGCATAGGACATGTAGCAGAACGTACATCTTTCGCGCCGCTGAAACACCAGCAGCGGGTTTGGGATCATCAAGGACAGGCCCTTGTAAAGCTTTCCAAACAAGTATAAGAATAGCAAAAAGCATTTAGGCTCTGTCATACTCCGATCAGCGACAAACCTCGGGGGATGAGTAGAGAGGACACACACCTTCCCTAGTGTTTCTTATGGTTGGTAGACGAAAACAACCTCAGATCGACCAAGATAGTCTGTGGTCCGAAAGATAATTTGACCAGGATGATACTGGATGTTCCGTCTGCAGGGATACATGTAGGTTTGGGGACTTGCCACCTCAATTGTGATCAAGATGCCTATTTCAAGCGCGATGGCAAGCGCTTCTTGGATGATTCTTGATTCTGTCATAAGTCGAAGCCCAAACGGGCGAGTCTGCACGACCATGGGATCTACTTGAACTTGTGCGACCATTGTTTCTGCAATACGGACAATATATCAAAACTCGGATCAAATACAGAGACATAGATAGAAGCGCACCTGGAGCGTTTGCATAGCGTTTTGATTGCCTATTGGGCGCCATAATTCTCCATTCCATTCGTGAGCTTGATTTTGGGAAGGGAGCGATATATTTGAATGTGACATATTCTGGTCTTGAGCGCTGTTCTGCAGAACTCAAAGCTTGTTGAAACTCGTAGGAAGCGTAAGAAAGAGAGTGTCGGCCGTGTGCATCACGTCCATACTGGAAAGGGAACCCGTGAGGTAGAGAAGAGACCATGTTCTGTTTTAGCAGATACAGAAGTTGAAATTTAATGGGCGTGAGTTCGTCGTAATGAGTCCGGTCGTAGGTGACTTGGGGAATAGTTGTTGGTGCAATTTGAAAGAACGACATCGCAAAAAAAGAAAGTAATCCGGAGAGAATAATGAATAAGAACAAAGAAAGAACAAAGCCTTGCCCAGCAAGACACAGAACGAGAAGAGGAGAACTAGTGAAAAAGAATGGTAAGGTTCAGATAGTTGAGCTCACGCCTTTTAAATCGCTCTACCCCATCCGACCAGATCGAAGAGGACAAAAGAACGTCATCGTAACAAGCAAGAAACACAAGGACAGTTGCATCCACCGCGAAACGTGGGACGTAATGAGTTGCTGAACCAGTCGTCGAGCAGATACAAGGTAATGCACAACAATTGCGAGAACAAGGGGCTAGCAATCAACGCCTGCGACCGTGTTGAAAGCGCCGATTTTGTGATTATCAAGCTGATGCCGTGCACCCACAACATCTAGCTATATATAGAAGACAATCGTCGCACGTCGAGACCAAAACAACAGATGCACTCATCCTTCACTTACTATCAACGTTAACGTTAACGTAGGGCCACGTAAGATTTGGTTCCATTTGGAAGCTGTAGGCCTATTTGTGATATCGTCCCCCACAGCAGAGGCGGTTTGTCTCTGTTTAAGTCTGTGGATACTATTCTCAACACATTCTCGGTCGTTGATTTTTGTTTTATTGTCGAGGCGATCATCACGAAGACTCCGACGGCTCAATAAAGCCGGGTCTGCCACTACAGAAAGTGCGAAACATCATCAGATCCTCAACATTGAAGATTGAAAGTTGGTAGTGATTCGTTGATCATGAAGATTTTCGGTCTAATTGATAGTATCCATTTATGCTGTTAAAACCTATTTTTAGAGGTACATTGAAAGTTTTGCTAAATCCCCTCTACGGCTAAGCAATTTTAGTGCTTATTTGTTTCATTCCAATACGCAGCCTCTCGGATACTTTCTTCCTGTTATTTTGTATGATTATCTATACGGACGAGATACATGGTTATTCTCATGTGAACATTGTCAAATGATGCCTTCTTTAAATTATATCGGATGCTGACAAGATGGCAAAGCTAGTTACCAGATGCTATCTCCGCCCTCCTGCTCTGCCAATACGTCCCATTTGGCCATTGGTATTCAGCAATACTCGACTTGTGCATTTCGATACTGGAATAAGCGCCGGTCAGAGGTGAAACTGGAAAGAGAAACAATCTGAAGTACCTGTATCCCTCATCTGGGTTCGTTGGAACGTTGTACCTCCCACGAGAATTGATAGAACAAGGGGTGACAAAGTGTTCGTGCAAGTGGTCCACGAACTCGAGCACGTTACGTTCCATTGTCCCAGAGACAGCGATATAATCGATTAGACTGACGCCAAACACGCGTAAGTCTCCTTGGAAATGAAGAACTAGAAAATATTCATACCTGAGATGGATAACATACTCGCAAAGACCGACACCTCCGGCATGGGGACACACAGGTACGCCAAATCTAAGTGCGGCCGTTAATCATGAGCGTCGACGCAGAGATGTCAACGTACTTGGCTGCCATGAGCAAGACACTGAGCACTTCGCTCACTCCGGCAAGTCTGCACGAGTCGATCTGCACTACGTCGATCGCATCAGCTTGCAGAAGCTGCTTGAAAACCATCCGATTATGTGCGTGTTCCCCAGTCGCTACTCCGATTCCATGTGGTTTAAGCGCCTTGCGAATGGCAGCGTGACCCAAAATGTCATCTGGAGCGGTTGGCTCCTCGATAAACCTACGCCGATGTCAGTCAACATCTTTAGCAACCATAGACAATATATGCCTACCAGGGCTTGATTTCCTCGAGTCCCTTAACATAGTCGATCGCTTGTTGTACATCCCACACCTGGTTGGCATCGATCATGAGCACAGCACCGGTTGGCCCAGCGTTCTTGCCCTTCAAATCTTCGCTGCGGGGATCCCGGGGTTCGGTTCCTGCTGGTAGATATTGCGGATCATCAATGATAGATCTGATGAGCTTTCCTCGTCGGAGGTCGTCTGCTTGATCCGCGCCCACTTTCATTTTAAAGTGGTTGAATCCCCCGGCGATAGCCTCCTTCGTAAGCCGGGCGACTTTCTCGTCCGTGTACCCCAGCCAACCTGCAGAGGTGACATACGCGGGGTATCCAAGTTCGCGGACTTTGGCCTCGCGCTCTTTCTTTCCTGCCTCGCGCTCTTTGAGCATAGCCAATGCCTCTTCCTTGGTGATAGCGTCTGAGATATATCTGAACGCTGCGGATCGAACCAATTCCTCCTGAAAGTAGGTGTTTATAAGACATAACACAAATTACTACACGCGGCTGAACGCACCGGAGTGAAATCCACGATCAATTTCCAGAGTGGCTTTCTACGCGAACGGGCATACATATCCCAAACGGCGTTGTTGACGGCTCCAGATGCGATATGAATAACACCCTTCTCCGGTCCAATCCTTTGTAAATCGTTTAGTGACCGGCCACATACGACCAACAAGACATACCAGCGCAGTTGAGGGTCGGCCATCATGTAATCCCATGTCTTTCCCATATCAGCGAAGAGCTCTTCGGTGTCCTTTCCAACCAAACGTTTCGCAACCTCCTTGATTGCGGTGCAAACCTGTGGCATGGGCGGGTTAATTGCAATCATGCGCTGATCGTCGACGAGCTCACGATATCGTTTCCGCGTCCGATGGTAAATGTCATTCCATAACCAACTAGGTTTGAGTCCGTAAGGAGAACAACGTATGCCGACGAGTAATCGCAATCGGTGTTCCTGTATCACGATGAGTGCAATGTTTGTCTGAATCTCTCGAGCTAACGCACATCGCATCCGTTCCATCGCCTGTCAGCGACGTTGGAAACCGAACATCTTCCAAACATCTCGTCAGCTCTGACTAGTCTGAGATGAATGTGCGCTGGCTATGGGACTCACCGTGTGTCTCATAACCTGTGATTTTCACCATGATTGAAACTGATTTCGCTTTTCGCAAAATATTGGGTGCTGAGTGGAGAGGTTGAGACCATTTCGGGGTTCCGCAACGCTTTATAGGAGCGCCAACGCGGTAGAAGGAGGATGAAATATAGATCAGTTGACCTGTCGGGTGGGCGGATTGGGCGGACCGCTGGGTAACGATCATCCGGATCGGAGGATTAGAGCCGTTCTCGATAACCTCATGTGCTATAAAAAAGTGAATATTGACCGAAATATTCTCATAGGCCCTCGCTCTTATTCCTTCTGTTAGGATGGGTCTGCTTTGCAAGCTTATAATTTTCAAAGGATGAGTACCAATCCTTGGAAGTCTGATGCTAGTGGAAGTCAAGTTACAGTATTTACTACGGTAGGAATCGCGGTATGCCGCACGGTCCGCACCAAGATCGAAGGTACGCACACGATTGGCAATTTCAGTCAAGTAAGTAGGTCGAGAAATTCTGTAGGTAAAAATCTACGGGACTTGCCTGGGACTTGCTGCTGTCTAGTAACCCGTGTGAACTTGGCGTATTGGTCGTCCTGACCCTGGACCCTGACCTGGGGCCTGGGCGCTAACTTCTATTTACGCGCTCAAATCATCCACTTGGACAGTTAATATACGGGGCAATGGATGGATTCAAATATTCACATATTTCTGTCTATCAATGACCTCAACCTTTTTAAATTGAACTATTTATTCTCACCTTCCATCTCGTTTCCCATCACTTAGAAGAACGAAACCCGTTTTCCGACTCGAGTAGGTAACCTCGAGGTCGGCATGGAATTCAAACTGAATGTAAGACAGATTCACGTGTATAAAATCATTCAGTGGCAGTGAGTGGCCCGCTCTGGGCCCGCTTCTGGAGAAAACTGGCTTTTGCCAGCATTCTCGGAAGTTCTGACGACCCAATGTCCGCGCGAGCGCTCTGCGCAGTTGAAAACGGGTGCAGATGTTGACTCTATTCCCAGGCCGTCCACATTTTTGTGGTTCTTTCTCTATTTATGTATGTCGCTCATCGGAATCGAAGGACAGCGTGGGACAAAGACTTATAGAGCTCGTCTGCACTATGCTATTGGATCATCAGATCATGGGAGTTATAGGATGATTTACAACCACATTGAAGAAGTTTGTTTCTTTTTTCATCTGACAAAACAGCGCAGTGTTCTAATGATTAAGTAAAAATAGACTCATGTTCTCAGGGATCGAACATCACTGAATGTGCATTTGATTTCATAGAAGTATTTGCCCAGGATTGGTAGGTATTCATCATTCAAGACATATCTTCTGGCAGACATGCAAGCGCTCTTGTTATAAGTGACAAGGGAGGGCCTGTCAGACTCCAAGCTATATTCCGAGCCCTTCGCCCTCGGTTAAAACCAGTTCTAAACAGAGCTCATTCCATTTTGAATGCCATATCTGCCCTGGATAGGATCAGGCTGTCAAAATACGGAATATAAATACTACCATTCAAATAATGGAAAAGGAGAGATAGATATCTGTCGTGCCCTATAATCCAAGGAGAGAAAATGCAACCCCATTGATAGTCAGTTCAATCTGAAGATTTGAAATCGAGACATGCCAATAGGGTGTTTCACGGTAGCCAACTTTGCCCTGACTTCCAGTCCAACTTTTGAGCCCGACTTTTACCCCGTGGGAACGCATAAGTTGGCCCAACTTTGTAAATCGTGCTCGGGAGCACGATTTCCAGCCCGACCTATTTAGTTCCCGACTTCGCCTGTCCGACTTTCCACTTGCCTTGTCTGTAGTGTCTGTAACTCCAAGTTTCTTAGTGAGGTTTCTGTATCAGTAAACTAGAACTTGCAACTTACACTCAGTTGGAACACTGTGCCCGCATTATGGCTGACTGTCATAGCACTTAGTATGTTACAGTACATAGTTTATTCCTTTGCTCTCGGGTTTTTCAAACCCAAATAAAAAATTTGGTCAAGACATGCGGAAATTTTATGCGCTAAGATGAGGACCATATGAGGATTTCTGCAACCTTATGTGAATTATGAAAAACGTAGCTAGCCGCGACATCCAGCATTTTTTTGCCGTTTTTCATGTGTAGTGCTGCAGCCGTATGTTTATTATCTGAGCCCATATGTTCTCTATCTGAGCCCGTATGTAATACGCTGCATTGGTCTGTGGTAGAAACACTTTTATACGGGCTAATAATACACATTTTGTTCATATTCATATGTGTGTGTCTGCGTCGTTCTGTAATTCCTCTGCCAGTGCGCACTGCGCGCTTATGTCCCAACCCTTCCTCCTCGTCAAGTTCTCGTGCTCGGAGGTCATCTTATCGTTGAGTGCAGCGGTCCCAGTTCCGGAGTTTGAATATGGCAGCAGGTGGACCGTACGAGTAGGGACGATTGGGGAAGGAAAGCAAATCCAAATCTCAGGGCATCATATTTATACCTACATGAAATAAGTTCCAACTTTTAGTTTGAGAAGTTGGGGAACCACCCGGGTGTTTCACAGTAAAGTTGCAATAAGTGTCCAACTTATGCCCCAACTAACTTTTAAATCGGAGAGAAAAGTCGGGCAAAAGTCGGGCCAAAGTTGGCTACCGTGAAACACCCTAATGTTATCGCTTAAGCGCCCGTCCGGATTCGGAAGGAGGGCTTGAATTAGCGATCAGAGATAATAAATATTGGCGCCCAACACGGGCGTCTGATCTGACTATACCACGGCCCGAGAATGAGATCCGGTTCTCAGAAGGCCGAAAGGCCAAACTTATTTCATTTATGATGACATTCGCGAGTAACAATGTAATAGTCCGGTGCGGCCATGTCCATCGAAAGTACGGTCTTCTTCCGCTCGCCGGCTAGCCCATGTCTGCACGTATCCATCCCAACACCTCATCCGATATGCAAATCTTCTCTATACATGGACTTCCGCTGTTCCGTAGATGTATTAGTGTACACCGCATTGTATAAGTCAAGTAGTGAATCAGTTCTTTCATTCTATCTTCTTCTGTGTATCGTGTCATGTCATGTGTCCTAACTTTACCAAACACATCCGCCACGCTAGGAAGCATTCGATACTTGCCCACTGCTTGATCGGGCCTGTGCAATGCGGCGCATCAAGAAGGACCATAGAATCTTCGATTTCGAGGAAGAGAAGAGAACCTGGGCGAAGCGGACGGGACCAGCCGCTCTATCCTCTGCCTCTGACAGCATATAATCCGCACGGTGCGACTTTACTTCTTCAGTACCATCTCTTCTCCGCGCATTCATCGTAAATCCGAGCGGTACGTAGCGCCCTTATTTAATTCGACGCAAATGAGTTTCTCCGGCACGTTGCATCATAAGCATATCGTGTGCAGGTTTCACAAGGCTTGTGCACATGAAGGGAGACGCGCTGGTATGGCGGAGATATCATGTCGTATTTGCTTGACACAGAGCGAGCTATCGAACGATAGCCCAAAATGTTTATCGATACACATACCCTGTTGGCTACAGGTACGCATTCTGAATGAGTCAATCATGTGCTTATTCTCAATCATTGTATCTTCACCTTTACGGCTCATTACTCCCTGGGCATGCCGCAAATGGTCCTCGGGCCCTGCTGGCCTAATCAGATTCCACCAATTCAAGCTAATTGGCTGCGGAAACACAAAACTCGAATGCGCACGGGCACGCGATTATCCTCGATTATCCAGCTGACACAAAGTTCGCACTCAGCGGCGGTAGGTGCGAGTGCCTCCATCTCCATTCAAGTTGACGCTAATAATAGAACATAGGTGCCCAATAAAGCAAAATAAATGATTGCGAAAGGTGAAGCTTAGACTAGTTCTGAGGCCTGAGGTACATAGGACTGGGAATAAGGATTGATACACATCATGTCCACTGACAAAGTACCCTGCTCTTGGCAATGTAGAAGGATGTATATATAGAAATAGAGTTCAGATGATAATTCAAAGAAGGCAAACCGGTGCCATGGAACCTGCATAGAATTGATATGCCTTTCATTAATTTCTCCATCGATTACTATGATTGGGTATGTTGGAGGTCGTAAAGCTTTGCCATCGGTGTGTGGCACGCTATGCAACTAGATTACTTACGTACCTACCTATCTACAGAGCTTTATCTATCGCAATTCAAATACATACTCTCGCTGTACTCGTAGAATCGTCAGCCAACGGTTTTTTAGCTCAAACTAATTTGTAACATTCCCTACATTATCGGTCGTCATATTAAGTCCATGCATTTAAACACGCACGGGGAGACATCCCGCGACAATACGCCGGCATCCATGCTACAATTCTACACCCGTATGCCCATCGTGGCTTGTTCGGTCACAACCACATTGGGAAGCAATGAAATACAAAAAAACTGGCGCTGACCAGATATCGTCATAAATTGAAACTTCAAATGCTGGGCAAGGAGAAGCTGGAAAAATCGGAAGGATCCTACTGACGTTCATAGAATCTATGATCGATATCTTTCGGTGGGAGGCTAAAGTAAGGTACGAAATAGTAGCAGAATCAAAAGCGCCTATCACCCGGAATATGGCCGCTATACAAAACGATATCTGTCTCGGCGCTTGTGGCTTTGGCTGGAAGCAATATACGTGGGTGTCCTGAAGATATCCATGTGCGCGATGACCACCCAGCGCCAGCACTCAGTGCACAGACACCTGCCAAATTGCACACCTCACCTATATCGATCATGCAGGTCGGCTCATCTGTGATGATCGCGATCGTAATCACGACGTCAATACGATCGAAATGTGATGTCAAGTCAACGCCCGTAGCCAGAATCAGATCTAGACGCACTGCAGGCTGGCTGGGTGAATGCTCCGTGGATCTTGCCGACAAGTATGTAGGTAAAATTTCAAGCATGTTCGCTTGATATGATTACGCACTTCCTACGACATATGTAAGTAGGTGTGTTTAAGCTTTTCTGGGCCGGCTTCTTACTTCCATATATCTTTCAAATCTTTCCCACCTCCGATATCCGATGCAACGTATTCTCCCATGCACGCAATCACTCTGTACGCCTCGCTATGCGTTAGTTCATATTACTTATCCACGAGCTATTTGCGTACCCTTATGCAATGCCCGGTTGCAAAAGGTAAGCTGTTTGACATTTGTATGTATAGGTTCAAGGTGAGCAGCGTGGTAAGAACGCAGGCACATTACCTCTCGCAGCGCTCCTGTATTGTTATTCGCTTCCGCCTGAGAATCGGAATCAGCTTCAAGTGCGTGGAAGGCTAGTGGAGACTTTGTAAGTGCAATCTGAGCTTTATCTGGTTCCCACATAGTGGTATCTACGCTGTATTTTTATTATTATATATGTAGTCTATTGATTGACCAAGACTATGTCTTCTTTTCAATCATCAGCAATCTTGCCAAAATCAGTCGACACCGGGCCCCCTTCTCTCCTTCGTTCCATCCACGATCCATCCTGATCCATGCTCGCTCTATAATTGCCTCCGCAGTTAGCGTCATTCCAGTCTGCCTCCGGCTCCCGCGTCGACCTCACAGCTTCACGTGCACACCGTCTTTCTTTAGACTTGCCCTTTATCAGAATCCAAAAGTTTTTGATAGAGATCATCGAAGATTGACATACCATTCCACATACAGCACCCTCTGACGGTCACTGACGGCGCTCTCAGGGCGCCTTTGGAACGTCAGAATCTGGTCAGAATCTTCCACGTGCACCGCCTTTGATTTAAGTTTGATCACAGCTGGCTGGTGTATATTCGCGGTGGAATTAAAAGAGTTCGAGTCAAAATCACTGATTACAGTGCCCCCCATTCGGACTCCGGAATGATTGAATACATTCAGGAATCACTGGCGGTGTGCAGCGGCTTCGAGGCTTCGTTGGGTTCGTAATTATGGTGATGGGTACGTCTTGACGCGTGCTGCCTGGGCGCTTCGGTGTGCGAGATCCGTGTCGCGCGTTCGAGCGCTTAAGGCGGCTGGCGATGTTTAAGTCGATATCGCGCGCGCGAAAGGCTAACTTTCAATAAGAAATGAAGAAAGAAAGAAAGACGACCGTGCGAATGGACAGGGACGGATATGATATTTCCTGGAATCGCAGTGATGAACGATTTCTGATCGAATCATTGATCAAGATGATTGTCGATTCCGCCAGCCCCTACCAGTAGCGCCGAGATTATAGGAAACGGTTCTAATGATGTACATGTATGATGTACGCTACAATTATCATTGTCCTATGCGAGCTTTCTGAGCCCTTTCACCCACAGCCCACTGGTAAATCCATCGGGATTCGGGTACTCGACCGCGAGCCAGACGGAAATTAAACCTGTAGTGAGACGCCCACAACTACATAAAGCGCCGCTGCGCAAGGTACTTACTTGTGTATCCGACAAGCCTAATCCATCCTAGCATGTAAGTCGGTTTTCGCGAACCGCATCGGGATTCGGCGGCAGTCGTCGTCCGTGCGTTCCATCGCGAGTCCAAAAACCGGGTCCACACCCGATTCGCGAATTCTGATGCGGGGCAGCAGACATCAATTGGTACTTGTGTTCTCATTGGTCTAAAGGCTAAAGTCTATAAGTAGACCTGCATGGATCGTAGACGCGTCAGAAATAAATATGTTCTGTCCACCGCCCTCCCTTCCCTGCCCGACCTGTCTAATCTTACAGAACATGTATGTATCAATGCGAAGAAGGCGCGCTGCCGCCGCCCGGCATGCCGCCAAGACGTTTGCTACGTAGTACGCGGACGGCGTGGGCAGAGCGCAGACTGCGGTGTGCGCAGATGCTGGCGTTAGCGTGCTGCGCTGATCGTGCTGCGTCCGCGCATGGATTTTGGCAGTGACGTTGTTTGAAAATCAGGGTAGATGATTGGGCGCACGCTAGGGCGCACATAACCATAACGGACAGGGTGTTAATAGGTGTTGATAGTGTTAATGCAAAATTGTGCGTGTTGGGAGGTGTCACTCCTTCAAACATCCAAGATCGACGTGGGGAGCCTTGAACACGGGGTCGATGATGGTGCCCGGGATGCAGCCATTTTGAAGATGTACTGACAGTTATAATTGTGTCTTCAGAGGAGGCTGCGAGTCACCCGTTCGCTTGGAGTGTGAGTTAGTTCACCTTTTCGATTGTGCTTTTATTTAATTTGTGAATTCGCAGACCAGCCGTCTCCATTAGATTAGATTAGATACACATATAGATCAGATAGATGTCCTTTGACATTGTTCTTCCTTCGCACAACCCATTCGCACGAGTTCGTTATTAATACTGTGTGCGATAGGAGCCTGCACATCGCTTCCATACATATATAGCGTTGACGCAGCTTGTTTTCCTTCCTTTATCCCACCCATACTCCCATGATTTGGCCCGGTTTCAGACTCGGAGGCGGTATTGCCGTGATCATTCAGCTTTAATTGGTATAATGCAGACGCGAGCCTGCGGCCAGGGGCTCTGTGAGGCTCTGTGCGTCACCTGTCTTCTTATGTACTGCAATTATACATAGGCCCGCAGGCCATCCAACCCTAAATCCTAATTGACTGACCACAGCTGACCACCACGCACGCACGAAGCGACGCCGACGGACGCCGCCGCGCATTCGCACACGCGCGAGCGTAAAATAACGTTCAACCTTCAGAACCCAGCCCACGGGGTGCTCCACTGCCTCGCCCCCTCCATCTCCCTCGCCCACCGCCTATTCATAGCCCTGCCTGCCTGCCCTTCCGTCCCGAAAAGGAGATGCCGGCGGTACACCTTATCGAGCGCCCCGTCGTGACGCAACCTCGCAGCACGCCATTGATGATTGAACGCGTGGGAACACACGCACTCCCACGCGCTTTGTCATCCCTGCCACGATACTAGGGCTGGGTTTTTTATTGGTATGTTAATAACACCGGTATTTATCACACGTGATTAATGTGTTAATAACATTTATCACACAGAGGGGGTCAAAATGGTCGGTGATAAATTGTGATAAATTATAACTAGGCTATAGAATGTATTTGAACAAATCATACACTGAGAATAATCAAAGACCTCACAATGTACACTGCCTACAGCGCAAATGGACACTGAGTGATTGTGACCAGTGACTAGTGACCAGTGACGCGAGCCCCCGACGCACGTCCGAAGTTTTCTGCCCGTCTCTGCGCGATTTCGTGTCCCCACATTGATACTGTCCATCCCTGCTTGTCATTCACATGCTATCTACTGCTGCTAGGACCGCTTTACTTGATCTGCGCCATAGATTCATAAATTCTGGCGACGAGATCAATCTTGCTCATCTGCTGGACCTCGTCAATTCAACAATTCCAGATAAAGATTGTCAAGACTGGAAAGACTGGTCATCACACATGGAGAGCTTAAACGAGGCTTGGATGCTTATACATAGGGAGAATCAACAGATACCATGGCCCGAGGTAAGCATTGATTGTTCTTTATTCCGAATCTAATCTCACTAAGTTATTCATAGCCGCCAGGGCCATCGCCTCCAAATAATCCTACCACGGCTGTCACTTCGGCATCAGAGGCATGGGCTGATGCTCTGAAGGGTGCACATCCTTCGCAAGAGGATCGCGCAAAAGTCCGAATGGAGCGAAAACTCAGGCTTGAAGGGGGCAATGGAATCGGGCCAGCGCGACTTCCGACGCCATCTGAAGAACGCCAGGATGAACGAAAGAGGGTGGCTGGAAGGCCAGCAGATAGCCTTATTGATGATCTTATCATCCAGGTTGATCTGAATGAGGGGAAGGAAGGGCTTGAGAAGAAAATTGTTAGATGGTGCATTGCGTGTGATAGGTACTCGGTTGGGCGGGATGCGGGTCGTATTCGAGCACACGCTCAGCAATGTAATGTACGGGGATTCAGAAATATGTACTGTATTGAATATGATCTAAATGTAATCCAACGTTATCTTAGGTTCTTGCGGTGGACTTCCCGATGCTATACAAGAGAGTAACTGAAAATCTGGCTGGACGTGCCCATTCCTCGAAGCTCGAGAAGTCTGGATCATCCACATCAGCATCTCAGAAATCTGTCGCGCAATCCACAAGTGCTTCAAAGCAACCAGCCCAGGAATCAATGCTTTCGTATATGAATCCTGCAAAGATCAGCAAGCAACAGAAAATTAGAATCGAGTCACTTCTATTCCGCATGTTTATCTGTTGCGCCCTCCCTTGGACACTTATGGACAGCCCATTTTTCAGTGAATTTGTACAAGCACTAGCGCCCAATTTTACCATTCCCGATCGATCCTTCTTTTTTACGACACATCTCGCACAAGAAGTAGCCGCTTGGAACCTCAAATTTACGGAATTCCTTGGGACGAAGACGCACCTTACGATATCCTTTGATGGTTGGAGTACTCGTGCACGGGATGAAATATATACTTTTCACACCACAACACCAGAACGACGTTCTTTTTTTACAGATGGGCATATTTTTAAGGGTGAATCCGTTACAGGAGATGCACTTCAGCTTGTTATTCTACGTGTAAGATTTATTCTTTCTTCAGAGCAAACCTTTCTAATTGATACCATCTTATAGTTATTACGGCTCTATGGAGCAACCCGATATAGTGCTATTGCAGGCGATGCAGGCTCGAATGTGCGCTCTGCAAAAATTAAGATTTGCACGGAATTCGGTTGGATACTGAATATCTATGACCCGTGCCACAACCTTAATCTATTCTTAAAGGATATGGGGAAGTTGTTCAAGGATGTAAGCTTTCGATTGCTTGATAAGTTCCCGAAGAATTCTAATTAGTATACAGTTGCTCGTAATTGTTGCTGGAGTTGCAAACTACTTTGGACAATCAAACTATGGTACATTCCATCTCGACAGACAACGGAAGATTGACGGTGTACGAGAGGGTATCAAATCCCATTCAGACACTCGTTTCTCCTCTAGTTATCAGCAGGTTGTATCGGTTCACGCGTGTCTCGGCTCTATCAAGAAGTGCGTTGAAGAATCTACTTTGAAGTTCACTACTGCCGCTGTGAGTTTATTTAACAGAAAAGCATTCTGATCTAATACTTATCAATTAAACCAGACTAAGAAGCTCCTTCCGTATATTACGGATAGCGCGCTTCACTATAGTTTTCGGGGACAGATGGTTGGATTTATCCAGCTTCTTTCTTCGGGCGCAAACGCGATTCTTACGCTTGAAGGGCAAAACACTACTTGTGCAGATGTTTTCTATGCATGGGTCTGTATCGCATACCATCTCGAGGAAGTTCTCGCGAAACCATCGATCGGCGTCTCCCAGCATCGTTCCAATGTCATTAAAATTTACAATCATCGGTTTAAGCAGATGATGACCGAATCTTCGCATTCCATTTTTCTTATCGCATATTACCTTCATCCTTGTAAGTCAAATCAACGGCTCTTTTATTTATTGTACTCACTACATCTACTTCAACTTCAAGTATTCCATAGCTATGGAGGACTGCAACTTGTCATGCCGACTCTTCCTGCGGATCAACAATTGCAGCGCCATCAGTATCCTCCTCTATTCGCCATGCTTCTCAAAGGTGTTTTGCATATCTTTAAGGGAGAACAGTTGCGACTCAAAGATTCTGGAGAGGAAGTGGTCAATGAATTGATTCGTCAGTTCGTAGCTTATGCTTACAACAAGGAGCCGTTTCGAAGTCATGTATGGAACCGAGAAACAAAACCTTTGCCATGGTGGACGGCCTTATCACACGATTCAAATGCATATTTAATTGCAGTAAGATCTCCTTGCTCGTTCCTCGCACTTGCAACTTATTTTGTGTCTTCTAGAAAGTTGCCGTCAAGATATTCTCTATTTCTCCTTCTGAGATCTGTGACGAGCGTACCGCGTCGCGCCTTGGATGGTTTAACGCTGCTCGACGAAGCTCGATGACACCCGAAAACCTTGTGGCCTCCGCCAAACTCTATGACTATTATGTCAATGGATTTACAGACGGCGATTCCACGCATACGGCTCGCGTTCGGCTTTCTGATGTTGGACCGTCGACCTCCAATTCCATCCCTTCCATACGTTCAGCACCATCCCTAATGGATCTCGTCAACACAGAAAACATTGAACCGCATGAAGTTGACGTTACAACACTAGAAGACTTATGGTTCAACAATCCGGACCCATACGACCTCGCGGAAACTGAGCGCATCGACGAGGCTCTTCAATATACCGCTGAAACCCTTACCGCCCGGTCATCCTTACGTTTCGACATCGCCGACTATGTTCAGCTCGGTTCTGATCAACTCAAATTACTGATCACTAATGTTGATACCTTAGGCCCTGGCACTTCAGTAACAGGTACTGCTGTTTTAAAACCTCAGATTGTTGGAAATCCAGGGGAATGGAGTGTTGATAGCTTCTTCAACATGTAGTAGACTCAAAGTAGACTCAAAATTTGCTCAAAATGGCGTAGAAATCAATTTTCAAAGACCTTTTTTTTTCGATGACGTAGGACGATGACATAATAAAAAACCGTTAATAACACCTGTGATTAATACCTCCCACAAACCGAAAAATTTATCACATTTTTAACACGGCCAAATGTGAAAATAACCCAGCCCTACACGATACCCACACCGCCCGATCCCATCTCCCGCGGATCGGGGTGGGTGGGCGATCGGGGTGGATCTGGGATTCCTGGGCTGGGGGGGCTGGGCTTAAAGCGGCAGGGGGGGATGGTTGGTTGGGAATCACTCGCGCGCGAACACAGCCCTATAAAAGGCACGGCGGTTGCGGTGTGTGCGTGCCCCCCCCTCCCCTGCCCCGTCCGCTCCCATCAGATTTTGTGTGTGCGTCCTCGCCCTTTCGCTTGTCCCCCCCGCCCGTGGAGAATATAGGACACGGAGCGTTGCCTGTGTGTAGAAGAGAGATTGGACGGACAACGCCACGCCACGCCACGTATCGGCCCCCCGTCTGCGGTATCCGTGCGCCGACGAGAACTACTGTTGTAACCAAGCCCGAGCACGAGTTCAACTCAACCCAACCAACCCTAAAAGAGCACACGGCGAGCGCCCACGAGAGGACGCTGGATTGGATAGTGAAGCGATTATTTGATTGAGGATTAGAGACACGCGAGTGATTATGTCGACGATATACAACGTGAGTGTCCTTCGCCTTTGTGATCCTCTTGCCGTTCTTTGTCCTTTCTTGCTTCCTTGCTGCTCCCTTTTCTTCTTCGATTCATTCGTACCATTGTCCTTTATTGTTTTCTTTTTTTTGCTGTGGGGATGATCGTACCTGTTCAGCTGTGGTGTGGCATGGTACGGTCCGTGTGGAGCCATGCTGGCCTGTAGGTCTGGTGGCGGCACGGATGGGTGTGGATGCAGGCAAGAGTGCGGGCATGGAGGAGGGCGATGGGGTGGAATATGCGCTGCTGCATGCGAGCGCTGCTGGCCATGGGCGGGTCAGTCGGCTCTGCGCGGGGCGTAGGGCCTCGCTGCGCCCGGATATGCGCCGGGTGCTGGCTGGGCAGAGCGAGCCAGCTTCGCTCGTCCGTCGTGTTGGAGTGGGAGCCCGCGTCGTCCGCTCCGCGGTTTCGCCACCCAGGGTCAGTCAGGGTTTGGGGGTTCTTCGAGGCAGGGGCTACGCCTGCAGATCCGTCCTTCTGATCACGCCTTGCCTCGGGGCTGCTGGCGCTGGTGCCGTGGCGTTGTGGGCACGCGCGCTGGGGGGCCGGCATGCCGGGCGATCGGTATGGGAGATGACTCATCCCGCCGCCCCGTGCACGGGGAGAGTCGCCATCGATCCCTGTGATCGGGGCCCATCGGCGTTGCTCGGGGCATCGGCACGCCGTCAGTGGAGGCGCAGAAGAATGCTGGGCGTGGTCGATTTTTGATTTTTCGAGTTGCTACGCGCGGGTGTTGAATATTGCACGCTCCGCTTGCACGCACGGCTTCGTTCCTGCGTCCATCTTTACGTTACTCCTTTTTTTTTCTTTCTTCTGGCCTGATATCGGTGTTCGTTTCGACGATGACTGACGCGCCCTCTTCTCATCTCCCTCCCCCTTCTGCCTCCTCTGCCTCTGCCGCAATTGCCTCGACTGTCTCGTCTGCACGATCGCCCATCACCTCTGAAATCACCGAAAACGACCGCCATTATTCGCCACTCCGTCCTCAACGTCGTCGTCGGCCCCGTGCGTCCACCGTTCAACCCCGCTTCCACCCTGCGCCTCCTGTCGTCGCGCCCACCGCACCTGGCACTCCCACCACGAACAACGCGCCATCCGCTGTGCCTATGTTGGATATCGATGCTCTCTTGAACGCCGCTCGCGGTATCGTCGATGAAAACCATAAACCCCATCGCGACGGTCCCCGCACGCCGAATCCGTCGACGATCGCGCGCGCGCGCTCGCATTCGCACACCCAACCCCTGCACCCACACCCACGCCCTTCGACGCCGACGCAATACACACCTCTGCCCCTGCCATCCGTGCCATCGCACCCCCATCCCGCGCGTATGCCCTACCCCACGCACCCACACAACCCACTGCGCCCACACACGCCCATCCACACGCACACGCGCGCGCACTCGCATTCATCCCACTCTCACCCGCACTTGCACGCGCACCTACAGCACCGCACCCTGCAGCCCACCGGCCCCCGGGCCCCGGCCAGCCGCAGCCCCCGCCCCCGCAGCAGATGGGCGTGGGCGGCGGCGCGCCGGGCGCACCGCCCGATGTCCGTGATAGGGAGAGGGATGTTAGGGATGTGAGAGCGGAGAGGGAGAGGGAAAGGGAAAGGGAGAGGGAGAGGATGGAGAGGGAGGTGAGGGAGGTGAGGGACGTAAGGGACGTGCGGGATCCGCGCGACGCACGCGCGGACCGCGAGCGCGAGCGGGAAGTCAGAGAAAGAGACGTGCGAGAGCGTGGCGATCCGCGCGAGCGCGATCCGCGGGACGGCGGGCGCGTGGATCCGCGGGACCGCGACCCGCGCGAGCGCGGCATCCCGATGGTCGGCGTCGAGCGCACGCTGCCGCCCGACGGCGGGCGCGGGCCGCTCGGCGGCGGCGTCGGTGGCGTCGACACGCGCGGGCTCGTCGGGGTGGACCGCGCGTCGCTTGTCGGCCCGCCGCCCGATGCGCGCGCGGTGATGATGGGCGAGCGCAGTGCTGGCGGAGTGGGGCTCGGCGGCGGTGGCGGAGGGGGGCTGGGTGGTGGCGGTATTGGTGGGGGCGGCGGTGGCGGGATGGGCGGGGCGCCGATGGAAAGGAGCGGTGGTGGGCCGGTGATGGGCCCTGGTGGGGGTGTGCAGCGGCCGCGGCTGGATGATGCGCTGGAGGTGATACGGCAGGAGTATGAGGCGATGGCGGCGGAGTTGGGCGTGATGCGGGCGCAGCGGGATGATTATGAGGCGAAATGTGAGTGGTTTTTCCTTCTATTTTGGTTTCAGGAAGATGTCTTTTTTCTGTTTTTCATGGGAGTTTTTGGCGCTTCCAAAGCGTTATTACGCCGATGTCAGGCGCAGTTTGCTTATCGGTGCCAAATGGAGAGTGCTGACTATTCGATCGTGGATGTTCTGGCCTTCATTATTTCGTTGGTCCGTCGACGTCCGAGTTCGATGGCCATACTCGTTGGCCACTGTTCATCAGGCACCAATAGCTCATCGATGCCGTCTCCTGCTTTTCTCCCTTCTTCCTCCATCTTCGCCTTCCCTCCATCATGCTGACCTGATCCCCTAGTAACATCCCAAGTCAACGAGCTCAACATCATCCGGCAGTCCCTCTACGACCTCGAGGCGCAGCACAACAAGATCCGGCAGCACTACGAGGACGAGATCGCGCGCGCGCGCGCGGACACCCGCGCCGCCGCCGCCGCCGCCTCCGCGCAGCAGGGCATCGCGTCCCTCAGCGCGTCCGCGTCCGCCGCCGCCGCCGCCGCTGGCCCGGGGGTGAGCGGCCCCGGCGTCGTCGGCGGGGGCGTCGTGGGGCCTGGCGGCGCGCAGACGATGGGCCGGGCGGGCCGGGCGGGCTGGGTGGTGTGGGCCTGCAGGGCGCGGGCGCGCCGATGGGATGTATGGCGAGCCGTATTACCCGCGCGATGGGAGGGAGAGGGAGCAGCGCGAGAGGGAGAGGGAGCGGGAGAGGGAAAGGGAGAGGATGGGCGGGAGCGCGGGCGGCGAGCTGAGGGACCCGCGCGAGCGCGAGCGCATGCTCGGCGGGGCGCCCGGCGGGGAGCGCGGCGAGATCCGGCTCGAGCGCGAGCGCATGGCGGACGTGCGGATGGGCGAGCGCGATCTGGGCGAGCGGCGCGAGCGGGAGCGGGAGAGGGAGCGCCTCGGGATGGGCGCAGGCGGCGGGGGCCGGAGCGCGAGCGGCTGGAGAGGGAGCGGGAGCGTGACGCGCTCGCGGCGCAGGCGCGGATGGGCGGCGGCGAGCGCGAGCGCGAGCGCCTCGCGGACCAGCGCGACCCGAAGCGCCTGAAGGGCCTCAAGACGGACAGGGACCGACCGGGTACGTACGCTCTTCCGAGATCCGGTCGTTAATTGTGGGGCCTGTGTATTTACGCGACGCGAAATGTTTTTTTTTTCCCTTTAGATCACTTCTCGCCGTCGCTTGGGCCCGGCCAGACGCCCAAGCTGCCGCCGCCGCCGCCGTCCACGGGGCCGTCGCAGAACAGCAGCAGCATCGCGCTGTCCGGCATCGGCGGCCCAGGGCTGCCCCCGTCGGGCTCAGGGCCGCCGTCAGGGAGCGCAGCGGGCCCCAGTGGGGCAGGGTCGGCGTACGACGGCAACTCCCTGGGCCTGATCCCTGTCGGCGGCGGCGGAAATGGGGGCGCGGGCGGGGCGATGACGCCGACGCAGGCGCAGAGCAGCTTCCCGGACGATTTGGACCCGCATAGTGTGCCGCCCGAGTTCAAGAAGGAGGGCACAGACTGGTTCGCGATTTTCAACCACAAGGTGAAGAGGGTGCTGGATGTGACCCTGGTGCATACGTTGATGCATGAGAGGTGCGTGTTTGGTCTATCCATCGGATTTTTGAATAGGTTGGCTGATTGGGTTGACGAACAGTGTGGTGTGCTGTGTGAGGTTCTCAGCGGACGGAAAATATCTTGCGACAGGTTGTAACCGGACGGCGCAGATTTATGATACGAAGACTGGTGCAAAAACATGGTGCGTCACCTACATTTTCTCCTTCGTACCGCCTTCAACATCTCATGCGTCCTCAGCGTTCTCGCCGACGACTCCGCTGGCAAGTCGGGCGACCTCTACATCCGCTCCGTCTGCTTCAGCCCCGACGGCAAGTACCTGGCCACCGGCGCGGAGGACAAGCAGATCCGCATCTGGGACATCGCGAAGAAGCGCATCCGCAACGTGTTCGACGGGCACCAGCAGGAGATCTACTCGCTCGACTTCTCGCTCGACGGGCGCCTCATCGTGTCCGGCTCCGGCGACAAGACCGCGCGCATCTGGGACATGATCGAGGGCACGTCCAAGGTGCTCACGATCAACGACCCGGACTCGCTGAACAACGACGCGGGCGTGACGTCCGTCGCGATCTCGCCCGACGGGCGCTTCGTCGCCGCGGGCAGCCTGGACACGGTCGTCCGTATTTGGGACGTGGCGACGGCGCAGCTCGTGGAGCGGCTGCGGGGGCATCGGGATAGTGTGTACAGTGTTGCGTTCACGCCGGATGGGAAGGGCCTGGTCAGTGGAAGTCTGGACAAGACGCTGAAGTACTGGGATGTCAGTGGGCTCGCGGCCGGCACGAGTGGCGTCAAGAGCCGCAAGGAGGGCGCGGCGGGCGCGCCGAGCGGGCCTGGGCGAAAAGACGGCGACAAGGGCAGCCAGTGCACGATGAACTTCACGGGCCACAAGGTGCGTTTCCTTGCGCCTATCATCCAGGTTTATCTGTTGCTTACTCGTTGTCTTTTGCAGGATTACGTGCTCTCCGTCGCGGTCTCGCATGATGGCGCGTGGGTCGTGTCTGGGTCGAAGGACCGCGGGGTGCAGTTCTGGGACGCGCGCACGGCGATCGTGCAGTGCATGCTGCAGGGCCACAAGAACAGCGTCATCTCGATCGACCTCAGCCCCGCCGGCAATGTTCTCGCCACGGGCAGCGGCGACTGGCAAGCGCGGATATGTACGTTCTCTCCTATTCATTGCTTTCCCTTGTTTCGTTTGGCAGGTGCTAATTCTGATTTTTCTGATGCCCAGGGAACTACACCACCTCGTCGACATAAAATGGGGTTGGCTAGACGATGTACTTATTATCCACAATACCTGTTTTTAGGGTTTTTTGATTGATGGACTTCTGTTAATGGCGCTTACGCCTAACCACGCCTACATACCCTGCACATCTCGCTTTCATGTTAAATGACCCCGCCGCCCACACATCCTCCATCACTGTCTGCCTATCTGTCATCTGTCATCATCATCACCGCTGCTGCTGTTGTTGTACCAACTCCCCACCCTTTTTGTGTTCTTGCTTGTTTGTCCATTCGCTGTTTATATATCAAATCTTTTTTTCTATTCCTTTTTGTTTTTCTTCTTCTCCTTCTTTTCTGTTTTTGATCTGATGCTATTCTCGCATCCAACACACTGCTATCTACCTATCTACTCACCTCTCTCTCTCCCCAAATCGCACATAGCACATAGCGCATAGTTTTACGTTGTATACAAGTGTGTTACATAAAACGAGACGTATTTCTTTATGCATTTTCTTTCTTTTGGCTAACAAGTACAAAAGCATCTCAATAAGAAAAACTATTTTCCATCCTCAAGCGGCCATGATCCATACACCGTAGGATTCCACTTGCGTACGAGCCGCCTCAATGACTTGTTGTGCCTTCTCATACATACTTACTAGTACTCGTCATTCATCGATATATGTATGTGGCGAGCTTCTATCACCTTTATGTACCAGGACTCGTATTATTTTTGCTTTCTTGGGTGTGGATAGATGAATCCGCAGAACCGCTCTTCAGATATGTGGAATTCATTTTACCTTCGAATTATAGATACCCAAGTCCCAACTCTCTTCTTTCATTTTTTCAAAGCATGAATATAAAGAATGATGCCCCCAAACAGACCAAAGGCCAAAAGTTTGCGAAAAGCCTTAGAAAGAGCCCCTGAGTTGGAGTTGTAGATGCAGATGACGTAATCACTTGCTCCTTGTTTTCCAACCCCACCAGCCTCAGCCTGTACGAATGTCGCGACGCATGCCCTCGGCGTCTCTACTACATGATCAAGAATACCGAACGCGAACGGCGAACCAAATCTTGTTTTGATTAACATACTCTCACGAATTGCTCACGAACACACGCGCACGACGCACCTCCACGTTGTCTGTCCGGCTGGGATCCGTTCTTATCTTTGTTCACAACCTGAACGACACCCATTCGCGTCTGCTTATTAGCTTTCCACTGTCAGCGGGGTAGGCAGACAGCCTTTGGTGTAGGATTAGTGGTCACAATCTAGCAGAAGGTGCAAAGAAGGTGGGTGTTAACGAAACTCCAGCTCCCATCGGAAAAATATCGGCTAATCATCCATCTTGGCGTTGAGGTTAAAAGCCTAGGTCAAGACTCCCCAGTTTCTATCTCGCTCTGCGGGAGCCTACGTGGAGTAGAAGTCGACAATTCCACGCAATAACCAGATGGCGTCGGAAAAGGCAGCCATGGACCCTGCTATCGAGACGACCCCAATTCCTGCCAGCATGAATTCTGTCGAACGAGCGAAGAGTCAATCAGATATCACGCCTCGCACAAAGGAAGGCGCAGATTCATACAATGCTAACGAGAGCGAGACTGCGCCTAGTCTGACACGCCAGCAACGAAACATCGCGCTAATACAATACGTGACGCTGCTCTGGCCGATGATAGTCGCGGGGTGGAACGACGGTACGACGGGGCCACTTTTGCCGCGCATACAAGAGGTTTATCATGTGAGTAGATCCCTTTAAAACCTACTTTTCTGTGTAGCGAAGCTTACGGCGCTTGTATCCAGGTCAATTTCACGATTGTATCCTTAATTTTTGTCTTCGCGTGCATCGTATGTGGACTGAACGACTTATACTTATCGCTCGCGAAAAAGCCTCATCTCTATATAGGGATTCATCGGAGGCGCCGTAGCCAATATGTACTTGACGCCCAGATTCGGCTTTGGGAAGGTAAGCTTCGTTGGCTATTCAGATCGTCGTCAATCCCACTCAATGAGTATGCTATATTACAGGTCATCGTCTTTGGGTCCGCATGTCAAGTCATTGCATACGCCATCCAATGCTCTGCGCCTCCCTTCCCTGTTTTTGTCATGGCGTATACGATCAACGGAGTGGGAATGGCACTGCAGGTATGCCAATCGCGACGCGGATATCTCGAGACTTCACTGCTAACAGGATGTTTTCTGAAATGAACATAGGATGCACAAGCCAACGGCTTCGTCGCGACGCTGAAAAGCAATGCAGAAACCAAAATGGGAATCCTCCACGCCGCGTATGGCCTGGGGGCCTTCGCGTCCCCGCTTGCCGCGACACAGTTCGCCCAAATGCACCGGTGGTCCTTCCATTTCCTGGTATCTGTGAGCATCGCCGCCGTCAATACCGTTCTCCTCACAGTGGTCTTCAAACTCAAGACACAAGACGGTGCGTCGCTCTTCTCGTTCCTTCCTCCCTCAGCTAATATATATCTACTCTGCAGAATGTTTTGAGCTGGCGGGGGAGCCTATCCCGGAGAAGGCAGACGAAGGCGAGGAAGGTTCGTTCAAGCAGGTGATGCAGACACGTGCTGTCCATTTGCTCGCTTTCTTCATCTTGATCTACGTTGGAGTTGAGGTGACCATTGGAGGTCAGCGGATGATTTGTGCTCTCAAATCATGGTATCGCAGGGCTAAACGTGGCTTTAGGTTGGATCGTTACCTTCATTATCAACGTCCGGAACGGTGGGCCGTCTTCGGGATATATCTCTTCTGGATTTTTCGGAGGTTAGTGGTTTTGTGTAATACGGAGGTTTTTTTTTTTTTGACTCTGGAATTCAGGTTTAACTCTAGGTCGCGTCGCGTTATTATGGGTCAACAGAAAGGTATATTCAGGTTCATGTCTCTCGAAAATTCGTCATCTAACACGCCAGCAAGGTCGGCGAACGTCTCGTTTTGTTCATCTATGGCATCCTTTCCATCGCGTACGTCTTAGCCTCTCTTCTTCCACGCATCTGCGGCAGGCTGACTCCCTTTCCCGCCAGCCTCGCGCTCACCATCTGGTTCGTGCCCTCCCTAATCGGCAACGCCGTCGCCATATCCGTCATCGGCGTCCTGCTCGGGCCCATGTACCCCATCGCCATGAACCAGACCGGGCGCATCCTGCCCCGCTGGATCCTCACCAGCTCGATAGGCTGGATCGCCGGCTTCGGGCAGGCAGGGAGCGCGGTGTTCCCGTTTCTGACGGGCGCTATTTCGGAGAAGCATGGGATTAAGACGTTGCAGCCACTGTGGGTCCGCTTTCTTTGCTCTGCACTGCTCGCTGGGCAACAGGCTCTGGGTGAAATGTTTAGCTGACTTTGCATGGACGCATTGCGCGTTCTTTTTTTTCTTTTTGCGGAAGGCTGATCGCTATGATGGCGTTTATGCTGATTCTCTGGGCCTTGGTCCCAAGAGCTCCACCCAAAGCGCTATTTCGCTCTGATTGATCGCGGCGATCTTTGGCCGAACGCCACCATGCACGAGGAGTACAAGGGCTCATCATGAAGGACGAAGATTGCTATATGGGATGATAGCATAATGCAAAACGTAGGCCTCTTGTATAGACAGGCCATAGAAAGATGATTCGCTTTTCATTTTTAGACCCCTGTTCGCCTGCAAAGGTTGTAAAATTATAAATAAAGTGCAAGTCCTCGTGAAGAGTCGTGAATTGGTCGTGAAGGCGGTGATTAGCCCCACAGCCACAATGATGTATTGCTTTCGGAACTGAAGCGAGCGGAGTAATAGAGTTATGATGCACTGATGAATGATGGAAGACAAACAATGGAAGAACGCCTCCTGCGCGTTTTTCATCTTAACTCTCCTTAACTTCAAGCCCCTCGCCGCGACATTCCCCCCGCTCTCTCCTCCTCCCCATCCATATCCCTTCCGCTCCTTATGTTATGATTTCCCCACTCTTCTCGTTGACCGCGCTCCTGCCTCTCCTCGCCGTCGTCCTCTCTGCCACCGGCCCCGCACGCGCATCGCACAATGGCCACGGCGCTCTTGCTCGGAGACATCAACTACACAATCGTTTAAGCACAGGAGACTTTTCTCTTGTCGCGCCCCCTCAGAAGAGAGCAGGGAATACCACAACCACCGCCACAAGTCCCAGCAGAAAGCGCCGTTCGTGCGTTGCGAAATCGTCGTCGTCGCTTGGCGCTAGTACGACGTCTGCCGCAACCAAGACGACGACGGGCGCGGCGAAGGCCACCAGCACGAACGGTGCTGCACCCTCCGCGGGCACCTCAGGCTCAGGGACCAAGGCGCCGACTGGGAATGGGCTGGGGTTGCGGCCTGCGAACTGGCCGACGGCGACACAGGCGGGCGCGGCGCCTGCAGCGACGCGGACGTCTGCGGCCGATCCGTTCCTCATGGCGCTTTCGAAATCCTATAATAATGCGGACAACGCGCTCTATACCCAGGTTCATACAGGACAAATGACGTACTAGTGCGTCTCTTTCCATTTTTGCAGTTTGTTTTTTCGACATCTGGCTGACTGTAAAATATGTTTTGTGGCTGTAGTGGTCAAGGACTCGGGGCCTGCGGAGACACCTACGATGATAGTTCTTACACTGCAGCCGTCTCCAAACTTATGTACGACGCCTGGCCAGGCGCCCAAGCTGGCGAAATGAACCGGTAAGAGTGGTCCATCACTCATTCAATCCCTCAAAGCTAATCTCCTCCAAATCCAAAGTAACCCCATCTGCGGCCCCTTCGTCCCAGGCCGCAAAGGACTCAGCCAACTCGGCGTCCTCGAGACCGTCGTCCCCGGCGCCGAGTTCGTCGACATCGGCGGCGACGGCCTCCTCAACTGCGACCTCAAATCGCAGTGCCACATCCCGCTCACCGCGACCGTCACGCACGGCGGCAAGTCGATCCAGGTGAAGATCGTCGACCGCTGCGAGGCGTGCGCGATCGGGGACATCGACCTGACCCCCACCGCATTCGGTGCGATCGCCGACATGTCCCTCGGCAGGACGACGGTCGAGTGGCACTTCAACGTGTATTGATGATCCAGGCGGGGTCTGGGATCCCGACGAACGAAACGCACGGGTGCGCTGGGCGTTGGGGTGTTTTTCTAAGTGTGTATATGTTTTAAGAGATCGACGCTCTGTATTTATTGACCCTGCTGTGCTGAGCATTGTATTGCGTCGTTTCGTTTCCACTTGCAATATACGTGTGTGTTGAGTGATTTACCTCTATCCATGCCTTGCTGCAAGTTGTTCACAGTTTGATAATAACTTCCAAGTCGATGGACGTACGTGGCCCATTATGTATTATTATCGGTTTACGTGTCAGTGTATTGACCCAATACTCAGGGCATATAAATAAAAAAGTTACATCGATAAGGTGTTGGGTACAAATTGTACCTCTCTCTCACGAACCAACAGCCACAACTGAAGCGCACAAACATGGCCCAGCTTTCTCGCCCATTCTCACTTGACGAATACGCGCTCATCGTCGAAAATGTTCTTGAAAATTGGCAATCACACCCAACTCTGAGGGCCTTATGCCTCACACAACGTTCCCTCGTTCCCTTGTGTCAAAAACGCATATTCTCGAGCATCACCTGCACGTCGGAAAAGGTGGACACATTCCCCGACATTGTCCGCACCTCTCCACATCTTTTCGATTACATCCGGGCTTTCTACTACGAATTGGACGACTCGGACCAACCTCCTCCGGTCAAAAGCCGTCGGAACGAAAACACGGTGCAATTCTTCGAGAGAATCCACGATTTGCATTCTTTGTCGGTCAGCACTCTAGAGGAGTCCTACGAAGTGCGCTGGGAAGTTATCGATCCTCAAGTACGCAATGCGCTCCTCCGCCTCGTCCTTTCGCCTAGTCTTCGTTCCCTCGAATTGTACAAGATCCGAAATTTTCCTCCGGAAGGCCTTCTTGGATTGAGGCACTCCCACCACCTTAAAACCATCTCCTTTACGAGCGTAGCGCTGAATCTCGTGGATGTCGCAAACGCTGCCCAGGCGATGAACATCACTGCATTGGAATCAGGTATCGCGAAAGTCTCAAGATTCAGTGCGTATGCTAACAGCGGGGAAGCGGTCATGACGCTCGCGGGAGGGCCGAGCGACAAGTCGCCCGTGTCGATGAGTTATCCTCCGATCTTCGATTTTGCGAGCCTTCGGAACATCTATGCGGAGTTTGATAGTCCTAAAGACACGGTGGCGAACCGTTTGCTCATCGGAATCGCCACTCAGCTTGAGGATCTGTTTTGCGTGTGTGAGTAACTTCCTTGGCTACCCTTTACATGGGAACAACATTTATTAAAAACATTACATGACATGTAGTGCCGAAAAATTCAGCGGCGACTTTCGCAGGCCTGGCAGCAGCCATTCTGAATGGACCCGTCGAAACACTCCGCGACCTGAAGCTCTACGCCATGAAGCCCTGCGAAGACGACGACGACCCTTTCCTCGGCATCGTCCCAGAACTGACGCAACTCGCCGGTGGCAGGATGAAATGCCTCGAAAGCATCGACATGCACCTCCACATCTACACCAGCGACTCGGCCGACGGTCCGCTCATCCTCTGCCCCGCCATCGACACCGGGTGCAAGACCCTCGACGGCCTCTTCGCCGACCGCGCTGCGTTCCCCGCGCTGCGCTCCATTTCGATCTACTTCCTCGTCTCGATTTTGGATGAGTACGGATACGGGAATGGCGGGCTCGAGAGGCAGTTCCATGCGGTCTGGCGGCGGATAAGTCAGCAGTCTTTCAAAAACTTGGACGCGATCCCTTCTATCGCCAATTCTTTCCGCTTGGAGATGGAGTGGACGGATGAGTAGAACCGTTATGCATAAGAGTTTGATTTGGTTATGCTGCTTGACTTGCTCAATGCTCCGATACGCAAACTTGCATGGTGCGCTGGGAGTTTTGGTACATATATAAGGTTGATGTAAGAGATCGCCGCTCTGTGCTTCTTTTCGCTGTATCGCACTCGATAGTGTACGTTGACTGTTCTTTCCATTAGGTTCCATTCGACCTTCAAAATACCTCTGCGGTGAGTATTACCCCCATTTGGCCGGTTCGTTCCGCATTATTTTTACGGGTTAGCACTGGGTCAGCGAACCAGCAATCTGTATAAAAAAGTCATCGATAAGCGTGAGGGTGCAAGTTTCTTCTCTCTCACGAGACCAACAGTCGCAGCCAGCTGCAGCGTTGAAATATGGCCCATCTTTCTCGCCCATTCTCATTCGACGAATACGCGCTCATCGTCGAACATGTATTTGAAAATCGGCAATCCCATCCTACTTTGAAGGCTTTATGCCTCACGCAACGTTCCCTCGTTCATTTATGTCAAAAACACATATTCTCGAATATCACCTGTTCATCGCAAAAGTTGGACACATTCCCCGACATTGCTCGCACCTCTCCGCATCTTTTTGATTATATCCAAAGTTTCTACTATGAATTGTATGATTCAAATCATCGCCGGAACAGAACCACGGTCCAGTTCTTCGAGAGGCTCCACGATTTGCACCTTTTATCGGTTAGTGCTCCGGAGTCTGAGGAGGAAGTCTACTGGGACGATATTGATCCTCTAGTATCCAATGCACTCCTACGTCTTATCCATTCTCCCTGTCTCCGTTCGCTCCTATTGCGAAATATCCGACATTTTCCTCCGAATGGCCTTTTGGGACTGAGGAACTCCCAACACCTCGAAACCATTTCCCTTACTGGCGTAGTGGTGGGTCTACTGGAGGTTGATGATGTTTTTGAGTCGATGGATATCGATATACTGTTGGAATCAGATTCTCCTGCTCCAAAACCCTCAAAATTCAGTGCTTGTGCGAACAGCGGGGACGCCGTCATAACTCTTGTGGGCGGACCACACGACGACCCCTTTGCACTGAATCATCCTCCAGTCCTCGATTTTACTCGACTTCGAGACATCTATGCAGAATCTGATAATGTTCTGGACTCGGTTGGAAACTATTTACTCATAAAATCCGCCTCTCAGCTTGAAGATCTGAGTTATGTATGTGAGTAACTTTTTTGGCTATTCTTTCGACGTAAGAAATCTTTTTAACATATTTACATAAAAAATATATAGTGACAAAGCAATCAAGTGCGACCTTCAGAGACCTGGCAAAGCCGATTCTTAACGGACCCTTCCAAACACTCCGTACCCTGAAGCTCTGCACCTTGAATCCGGAAGAAGACAACGATGATCCTTTTTACGAGAGTGTCCATTTCCTCGTATCAATTTTCGAGGAACTCCGTCCTAGGGATTTCGACCTCCAAAAGATGTTTGACTCTACTCAACGAAAGAGCCAGCAATCTTTCAAAAATTTGGATGCCATCCCTACGATCAACAATTCTTTCAGTCTGGAGATGAAGTGGACAGATGAGGATCCCGAGTAACTAGCAAAATTTTAATTCCTTCTGCTTATGATTTTGATAACTTTGTTGTTCGATTCGCCACAAGTTTTGCTGCGCCTCCCAATCTTGGGTTCTTTTTGGGTTCTTTCGATAGCGAGCTTCATATAAATTTTAAATACATCTATGAGTAAATTGGCCCGCAGCGGCGACCTTGACTTGCCATTATAAACTAAGATATGAAGAAAAAAAGATCTAAATTTCAAGTAAGAAGCTGGTCTGAGGATGCTGCTGGCTGCAAGCCATATTCGTCTCAACGTCTGGAGTCGAGACTGCAAGTGAAACTAAATGGAGTACTGCACACCGACTATCCGGCGAAATTGTAATATTTATCCACTCTTTCGAATCTCTTGTTATATGTCTTGGCTCTATGTACTGTATTCTGTGAATTTGTTGTATCCACCGTAGTAATTTAAAATTGATTTACATGACGGCGTCAGATGCTGTTGGTAAGGAGGTAAAATTGTACAAGATATCATAGAATCAAGCATCAATGCATCATCGATCATCATCCACCAACACCAGTGACGCAAGTTCAGGGGATCGCAATGTGATGGCATATTCGAAAGGCTTGGGATATCTAATGCAAGTTTCCTGATGAACACCGCTCGTCCAGCATTTCTGGTTGAAGCACTCACATCTGCATACCCGATGTATATTCACCAGAAGGTTCGATAGGTGCGCCTGTACCATCCACGGGCTTCCTGATATCAAACAAAAACAGGACAGTAGCTATGGTGAGCCACATAGACGACCATGCCATGTCCTGCCCAGGACAAGCCCGTCTTCCGAAACCAAAAGCGGCATCGGGATGGGGAACATTTGGGTCAACTTTATTTCCTTGAAGAAAGCGCTCAGGGCGGAAGGCATCAACGTCGTTTCCGTAAGTGGATGTATCATGTAGGATAGCCCTAAAAATACCAGTTTCAAAAATATATATCGTCCAGTGCAGTTGTGGCTCACCAGGAATTCCCTATAACCACTGAGCCAGCTGGTAGGAAATATCCATTATACAAATCATCGGCAACAAGTCGATGCGGAAGGGCTGATCGAAAGTAGACCCAGAATTACCAGCGTTAAAGAATTTAATGGTGCAATCTGACAATGGAGATAATTACCCAGAGGGGCGACAGGCCGCCAGCGTAGTACTTCTTTCAGAATTGCGTCGATATAGGGTATCGATTGGTTGTCTGTGAAGTTGGGCAATCTTCCATTTCCAATAGCATGGTACACTGCTTCTTGACCTCGTTTCTGAATGTCAGGATAAAGTAACATGGCTAAGAAGAATGTCGATAGTGCCGAAACTGTCTTGAAGTTCAAAATAAGGATTAGGTTTATTAGAGGCGAATATGTTGCTCACCGTATCTGCCCCAGCTGAAAACGACAGTTCCAGTCGTTATCAATGGTAAGTACGAATAGCCATACCATTTAAATTCCCAAATAATGGGCGCACCTTCGTACATAGCTCCGAGCGTGTCTTTAAGTATGACTTTCGACTCAGCATCATCGCTTTCTATGAGCTCCAGAGACCTAGCGGCGATCGACATATTCAGGACACCAGCAGCCTTGCTTTCATTCTCAGTATTTGAGGTAATAAAAAGCAAGGGCAAGTTCCTGACCATCTGTTCTTCCACATTTTTGAACGGTTTTTCGACCATATTTTCCGAAAGGGTTTTCCATTTTTTGGCCTCCCTTTTGAACCCCATCCCTGGAAGCCATGATGGAAGATACTTGAGTATTGGAAGGAAGTCTACGAAATAGGTCCCCCAATTCGCGGACTTGATAATGGGGACAAGCCCCGCTTCGGACAGCTTGATATACGGATCATGTTCTGGTAGAATCCGGAGCCCATATGCCGTCGATAGAATGATCTCTCCTGCCATGCTTCAACCACGTATTTTTTTTTGATTAAACATCGAGAAACATAGGGTCCAGGCTACTCACTGTCTCAAATAATCTACAAGTTTGTCCGGGCTGCCTTCGATGATTTTACGCAAAAAATGGTTGATCGCCTTCGCTGTAAGATCTCGATGGAGAAGAGATTTGGGCGGCTGTAATTCCCGAGTGAAGAGCTTCCGTCGATCCTTCCATGCCTTGCCGTATCCTTGGAAATTGAAGTCCCATGAGAAGCCACTCCTAAAGTTACAAATGGCTGTTAAGTCAGTATATGTATATAACCTTCGCCGCGTGTTTTATACATACAGCTCATTTAGCATCACATATCGTGGTCTATAAGATAAACGTCAACGAGTAGTTGTAGCTCTTGCAATTGATACTCACCGATCAGAATATATCGCGGATCGTTTATCCAGCAAGTCGTGAGCCGCTTGCCTTGAATTTAATATGATCATTGGAGTGCCGGCCATATTCAAGCAGATAATGTCAGATTCTGCACGCATCCGAGTCTACGCCTCAGAATGAGTACTCTTTCTAGTCAGTTAACCTGGCTCACCGAATTGAATCCCCCATTCCTGATATGCTTTCCATTCGTCTTTGTCCGGGATGTTGAAAATGTTTCCTAGCAATGGTACTCCGAAAGGCCCAGGAGGAAGTTTGGCGGCCCTGGCTTGACGCGAAATTATGTAGGTAAGTCCTATGGAAAGAAGGAGTGTCCCAAATGCTAAGGGACTAGATGTTACCCATTCCATGGTGCGATCACTGGCTTCGATGGTGTAGGTGAGTAATTTTACTCGAGAATTGGGTGGGAGCTATATCGCGCTCCCACGAGGACAAGAAGATAACAAGATGATAAGCCGCGGATAAGTATAACAGTAAAGATTTATTTTGAGATACACAAGTCGACATTTTTATAGAGGCCATGAATATTGATTGCGAGGGATAGAGCGCTTCGCCCGTCGTTAAATGATAGATCTAACAAGATTAACTACAGCTTCATGTACATCATGTCCCAATCCGGTAAGTCCAATTCCATCTCATATTCCACTTCGAGGCCGAGGGCAGACAAGTGAGAGAAGCACTTCTTTCGAAGCTTCTTACCCATTGGTTTGTACAGCTTGGCAAGTCTACCTCCTTGTTTCTTGTCAAACTTCTGTCGCGCCGTGCATGTGATGTACACGGTTATGGACACCTCCTTGAGCGACGGAAATCCGAGATCCTGGCTGAGAATGACGTCCATTTCCTTGAGCCATGTCTCGAGTTCGGCATACAACCGTTCCGCCTCGGCAACAGTTGAATCGACGCCCTTGATGTCCAAGGAGATGATGAGCGTCTCGAACGCAACGAGCTCGTGAGAGTCAGATAGTCGTTTTATCTGCTCTTTGACACGAGGAAAATCCACGTGCTGGCTGTATTGCCCCGAATAAGTATTAATCGGGGCAAAGAACTGAACCTTTCGTAGTGTTCGAGAAGGTCCAGACAGGAGGAAATCTCCGAAGCCTTCGAAGGTCAGCCTTTCAGCGTCCCGATGCACTGTAATGTGTGTTTTGAGTAAATATCAGAAATCTGCTCAAGGAAGAAGTGCTCACCTTCACAGACGAGCTCCTCCAAGCCAGTGCAAGCTTGGATTAGAAGTCCGGAACCATCGACGTCTGCTGGCTCGTCCAATTCGACGGAGAGATCTTGCACCGAACGAAAATCGAAGATAGGCTGAGCACCTGCAGGGGACATGAAGCCGGCAACAAGAAGTGACAATGTTCGGCCGCTTCGAGGACCGATAGAGAGAGATGAAAGGGGTGCAGAGGGGGCATACGAGCGCGTATCTATTATGGGCGCCGCGACAGTGTCAGTCCCAAGCTCCTCGATGCTCAGGTCTCGCAGATTTGGCGAGTTCCCCAGCTGAACCAGGTACTGCATGGGGTAATTATCCAATCTGCTTAGACTCAGCGATCGAAGATCGGGAGAATGAACGATGTTGTTGATTGCCATGGCTAGCTGGGGATCCACGTCTTCCAAGAAGTCTGTGGGAGGGTTGTTCAAGTCGGCGTCACCTGCAAAATAAAACCCATCTACGCGTTTGAGATTCTGGATGAATTTCAATACAACGACGTCATTGCCAGAGAACGTGTAATGGAAGTTTCGAATATAATCGATAAGGTGGGGCGCGGATTCGGAGAAGAAGGTAAGTTTTTCGAAGTTTGTTTCGCTGTAGGTCACTGTCTTAAACAGGTGTCGTTGACAGAGTGGCAACAAGAGTTTCTGCGTCAACGACAGATTCTTCAAGGAAGGACGCAAGTCATCATGCGTAGCGCACTCGTTGACGATGAGGGCGTATACATCGGATGGGATTTGAGGAACGGGGTTGGAGGGACGCCCAAGGCTACTGTAGACTGTGGCCATGGATGGGAGGCAAGATGGTTAGTGAGAATGAACGTCCCAATGGCAGATTTTATGCCTTCCAGATAGCTCGTCAGTAGGGTCCTAAAACCCTACACTTAATCTCCATAAAAAGAAAGAAGGCCAGTGAATTCAGTTGGGAACGTCATAGCAACAGAGGAGTTTCTTTGTACTCGTCGGAGGTGAAGATCGGAAATGAATTTATGTGGGTTCGCCTAGAACAGGTTCTGACAATGCAGGGTAATGGTTGCTCAAGCGCAACTCAAGCGCTTACCCGACATTGCTCCAAAAGCCAACCAAAAGCGAGGACAAAGGCCAGAAGAAATTGTAGTAAAAATGAAAAAGAAGGACCATTTCAAGTCGGATCTGCCGCGCGTGGCCAACCCATGGCCACCCTGTGGGCCATTTGAGGCCATTTGGATCTTTGTTTCCGGCGACCAACACGCGAGGATTGAATATATCACGGCTCCAGTCCGATCCATGATAAGACTAGCGCTTCGGAAACGCCCATACTCTAGCGATGTATAAGGATTGTGGTTCCGAAACACCAGGGAATTGCAAGCGCAAGCTGGAATAATGTGGGACTCAGTGCTCGGGTGATCGATGATAGAACGGAACCAAGTCAAACTTGGAATGAGATAGGCAAGTGTGGCTGTGCTAATAATATTGTCACGTCAAGTGTTGTGACGTGTCCTTAACATCCAGGACTCCCGCCAGCACACCGTCTTTCGTTCTGCCACCACACCGTCGCCGTCGTCGGACGCCATCGCGCTCTATCAGGGCTCAGAGAATGTAAGTTCTCGCTCACGAAATCTCCCTGAAATACCTTCTCATGAAGTGCGATGAACATATTCGAACAGCAATACCGCAAGCGAACTCGCTTGAATAACGAAAATGGAACAGCAGGCCAAAGCCCCTCCCGAAATAAAGAAGATTGCCCAATTCCTGCGCGGAGGAGGTGCGGGCATGAAAATTCGCGTCGGTGCTTTGAACGGGAAGCGTTTGGATTACTTCAAAGGTGCGTGTCCATATCGTCACACCTATGCCACCGAGTTGCTGAACCCATCAGCAGGAAAGTCCGCTATTAAAGCTCTCTTGTCACCCGCTTTCGCCAAAGTCAAAGGCGCACCAAAAGTCACATCCGAGACCGAGGCCCAAACGATCCTGCAATCTGTCAACGCCTATGCTTTCTTCCTACGTGTGCAGCGTGGCGGTCCCACCGGCTCCTCGTCATCATCACCGAAGGCCCTCCAAATCATCCCTGAGCAGATGTTCTCCCCCGACGAATACTATGCCTGGTTCTACGAAGGCTCGCAGTGGACGACGTATGCAGGCGGAATTCTTATGGTGGCTATCATGCTTGCCGGTGTCATGTTTCCGTTGTGGCCGCCCATCATGCGCCTTGGCGTGTGGTATCTGAGTATGGCCATGCTCGGCCTCATCGGTCTCTTCTTTGGCCTTGCGATTGTTCGTCTAATCTTCTACATTATCACGATCGTCGTGGCGAGTCCCGGAATCTGGATATTCCCTCAACTGTTTGCGGATGTCGGATTTGTGAGTACTTCGAACTGTCGATGATGCATGATGCAGAATACTTACTCTATATTTGCAGGTTGAATCCTTTATTCCTCTATGGGAATGGGATATTCCTCAAAAGAAAGGCAAGAAGAAGAAGAGCGACAAGAAAGAGAAGAAATCGTCTTCTGAGAAGCACAAGGACAATGGAGGGGCTTTCATCGAAGAAGTCGCCGAGTCGGAGGACTCGCGCCCGAATAGTCGCAGTGCCCGTATAGAAGAGGTCGAAGACGAGGATGCATGAAGGGATGTGCGGTCATGTACTATTTTACTTGTGTTATTTCTGCCTTTTCCTTTGGTACTTGCATTATATATTCCACATTCACATACCTATCATAGTTCCCATCTCGAACCAACTTCCCATACAGGATGGCGATCCTCACCTTTCGCTTAATTTATATCAGTCGTTTGCACTGTTCCGAGTTGGTAAATCTCACTCGAGCCTCACTCTGTAAGGCAGAGAAAGCTACATCGAAGAGAGAATTAAGGACATTATTCAGAACTCTAAAGTGTTTCATAAGAGAGAACTCCAGACTGGTCAGTGATGCCAAAAGCAAAAAGGTCGATTACAAAAGTGAAAGCACAAAAATAATTATTGCTTCCCAGTGAGAACCGACGGTGGGGGTCGAACCCACAACCTCTGCCTTAGGAAAGCAACGCGCTACCATTGCGCCACGACGGCTACATCAAGAGGTTGTGGTTTTCCATATATAGACTCTACCTAGTGGGTATGTGCGTGAATACGATGAAATTCATTACCACCCGCAGAATCCCTGTTTGATATTGACCTTGAGTACTTGAGTGCCAGGAGCATCAAAAGCTTTCTGCCCACTGCTCTTCCTCCGAATTCTTTGTAAATTTTCAAAGGTGTCGAGCTTTTTCAATGATCGGGCAGCGAAGATAGTACTTGCGGCAGCGCAGGGCTGATTATAACACACATTTTCTTCTATCGGAAAAAGAATGACAACCAACTCCAATTGCGTTTTGGTTTACTATGCAATAATACTACAAAAGAATGTATACAAACGAAAGAGATAAGTTAAAATGAGCAAAAAGATAAAACGATTGTGTCAGGGGAATGCTCAAAAATGGCCCCGGCGTACGAAGAAAAATGCGAAGGTAAGTAATAAATGATAATGCCGTTAGTTATTCGTAATATGCTGGATGCTGGACGCGTGAGTGTGAGTGTATGTAGAGATGCCATGCTAATGATCATTGATGAGTTGTTTGGGTCGATGCGAAAAAAGAAACTGAATGCCAAGGAACGTTGTGTGTGGTTATCGTAAAAATGAAAATCTATAGCGAGCGAAAAGCAGAGCCATCGCAGGTTCCCGCCGGGCGCGCGTCGACGACAGACTCCTAAATCATGTCTGCGCTGGCCCTAAATCTTCCCGGAAGAAACCAATGCCGGGTAGAGCGAAGTTGATGGCGCTGCTCGTGAGATGCAGCATCGGCAGCACCGCAGGCGGCGGGTCCAGGCTCCGCTCCTCCTCCGCCGTCTTCAAGTTCAAGCTGCTGCTGAAAACAGAATCGTCCCGCCGCGGCGCCTGGACCGCGTCCGCCCCCCACTTCTTCTGCACGCCAGGCAGCCGCGTGAGGTGCCGCAGCAGCCGCTTGACCGCGCGCAGCGGGTGGATGAGGTGGCTCAGCGGGAGCGCGTCCAGCTGGAAGCGCCGCAGCTGGTGCAGGCGGTGCAGCCGCCGGTGACGGCGCCCGAGGGAAGAGCCTGACTGCGAGGCGGCCGAGCGGCGACGACTTGCCGTGGGCGTGATCGGCGGCGCCGGGGCCAGGGACGGGGACGCAGGGCGGGGTGGCGATGGCGGGGGCGCGGGCGGTGCCGCGGCGACGACGCCGTTGTGCAGCGACGGCGGGTGCGAGCCTTGAGACGGGGGTAATGTCGGTCATCGAAGAAGAAACGGAGGAAGAGAGCTGACATTGGTGGGGCGGCAGGGACTCTACCTGCACGGGGTACGGCGTCCACCGGAAGGCGTCGTAGTTGGGCTCTGGGGAGGGCGTTCCTGAACGCGTAAAGTGCTGGTCTTCGCCGGCGAAGGAGCTTGAGAAGGACGAGTCGGAATAGGTCGAAGGGGAGGACATCTGCGTCGCTGACGAGGGCGTCCACATGGAAGGGGAGATCATCTCCTTGTCCTCGCCGACGGCAGTAATCGCCGAGTCCGGCACGACGACTACAGCCTTGGGCGAGGCGGGGCTGTTGACGAAGAACATGGACGAATAGGGGTCGTATTCGATGGCAGTATGCATGATAGAGGTGCCGGGGGAGAAGGAGGACATGCTGGAGCTGGCATCATAGATGCGTGGCCGCGGGATGTTGGTGTTGATCATGAGGCTGGAGCGCAGATCGGGCTTGTTGAGCCTCGCGCCAAACGTTTGGTCGAAGCTTTCAGGCGTGGTGGGCACCGAGGTCTGGGCAGTATGAACAGAGGAGGGCGTCTCCGAGCGATCAAAGAGATCCATCCCGAAGTGGTCGCGGTCGCGGTCGTGGTCGTAATCCGATTCAGAGGAGACAGGCGACTCGAAGTCCCAGGTAGCGCCGCAAGACGAGTACGTGGTCCAGCGGGCGCCATACGAGGACCGTCCCGCGTACGACGGCGCAGCGAAGACGATATCCGAGTTCGAGTCCTTGCTCCAGCACGACTTGAGGGGAGAAACCACCTCCTCGGGTACGGGCGATTGGGCCGGGGGCGACTGCGGGCCGACATCATCTCCATTGCTGGAAGACGCGGAGTCGATGTCCATGCTGGACTCCCAGGGGCAGCGCGCCATGCTGCCCTCGAAAACGACGCCGTCGGAGTAGAAGCTGTTGATCTCCTCGATGGCGTAGCGCACCTCGTGCAGCGACGCGCGCTCGCGCCAGTCGACGTCGAGCATGCGGACGAGGATGTCGTTGATCTCGGGAGAGATGGGGAGAACGGTTGGGAGGAAGCCCATCGGATCGCGAAGGTAGGCCTGGAAGGTGGGGTCGCCTGGAGTCGCTGACTTCCAGGGGTTGCGACCGGTCGCAAGGTTGAGAAGGATAATTCCCAACGACCAGATGTCGTTAGACATCGGCGAGTAGTGGCCAGTAGGCGCAAATTCTCCGCCTTGGCATTCTGAGAGTAGAGACCCGTCAGGCCCGATGTGAATTCAAAAGAGCCGAAGATACTTACCTGGACTCATATGGTAGACGCTACCAGTGCGAAATTCATCGCTGACCTTGTCAGTTGTGGCAAGGCCAAAGTCCGTGATGGCGACCCGAAGACCGTCATCGAAACAGAGTATATTCTCTGGCTTTAAGTCTCGGTGGTAGATACCGAGAGAATGGCAGTATTCAACTGCATCGAGGAGCTGGAGGAAGACGTCCTTGATGAGGGCGTCGTCCCCGAGATAGCGACAGCTATGTAGGATCTGCGTGAACAGATCGTGGTCCGGCGCGTAGTCCATGACAATGTAGGTGTGGTTGCCCTGATCCACGACACGGTGGAGGGTCACAACGCCCGGGTGGGCGGAGGCGAGTTGGTGGAGCGCGATCTCGCGGATGTGGGTCTGCCGTTGGCGGGTGGTGTGTTGGCCGGATGCGACGAGACATTTGACGGCGTACGATTTGGAGGGAAAGCGAGGCTCGACCGCGCGATATACGACGCCGTAGCCGCCGACACCTAGAACTTCGACAAGTTCAAGAGATCCTCCATCTATGAGAGTCCCGACGGGTGGATGGATCGGCGAGGCGGCTTGAGGAGAGGTCTTCGAAGACATCGGAGAATTCGGAGAGAGAAGGTCTAGAAAATAGAGGAGAGGGAGGGAGAGGGAAACTGTTAGCACCAGTGCGAACGGGGACTTCGAAGTGGAAAAAGAGGGATGTAAATGTGGACATATATATGGATGGAAATACATAACGTGATAGACAGCCCGTTTGCGCGTGTATGACATGAGGATCAGGATATCAAAACGCTTCGGCACTCACAAAGTGACTTCCGCACGTTATTCCGTACAGCGGTATAGCCCAGCGAGGGAGTAGAGTTTCGTCGCGATATACCCGGAGGGTCAGGAAGGGATGCATATTCTGTGGTATTGCGTATTTAGCCACTCTTTGCGACCGAGACGGAGCTGGGCGCGCCGGCCAAATTAGGAAACACGACTATGCGAACAACAACCACGAGGCTAAACATGAACCGGTATGGAAGGCCGGCAGCGCACTTAATGCAGCCCTTTACATTGCATCGATCCCTACGTACGAGACTCGCAAGGAAGATCGGATGACGATATCACAAGCGAGAAACGGCAAAGAGTCCCCCATTTTCACTTCCCAAGGCGGGGAAAAGGATAACGAATATCTGCTTGACTGCGAGGGATGATTTTCATCTGGCTGGATGATAGGGCGAAGTAACGCATGAGTGATAGACCCTAAACATGAATTGGAATGGTTCACTGCGGGCCTGACGCAGCTGGTCGAGACTGCCTTCTGGAATAGTAACGGCCAGATTTGGAGCCAATACCATTTTACTTGACGGAGGATTGAAGGCCAGAATTAAGTGAACGGCCGCAAGGGTAAGTAAGACCTTTTTCTTCTTGACGCACGAGAGGGTCCGAGTCATCGAATTCCTTATCCGGTGAACCGGTGACAAGGGGATCGAACTTCGGAGGGCCAAAGCAAAGTTTGTCAAGAGCAATTATGAAGCACAGTTTGGAGTTCTTGGCTCCTAAAAAAATGGGCCATATCTCATCCAAATACGGTCAGATATGTGTTGCCTCCTCGGCGTTTAATGTATTCAGTTGACATTGGTTCGGCCTTTATCTGGGCAACATAAGCATTTTCGAAATTTCATAGCGATACGGTGGCATGAAAATCCAGAAGGTTGACCGATGAGGCTCACCGCAGACAATAGGATTGAACCATATCGATAAGCTTGGTCACCAGACAGAATTAAAATTCCGCCTTCTTCAAATCCATTCCAATGCGAGCACATAGATGAATAAGATTAGTGCTTCCATTGAACGCGAGGCTAGCAGCTAGCGGCAACAAATGTCGTGCATCCAAGACACCATCATATACGTTATGAGGCAGTGGGGTGTGCGGTCAATGTCAGGCAACGCGAGGACAAGAGGCAACAGAAATGAAGCAAGTGAAACCGCATCAAAACAAGAGCGTTGGGGAAGAGGCGCGCAATTCTAAAAATGATGCCACGCGCTGATGGCAATGTTGTCACACACGTGATGCGACGCGTCCTATTTTCGTTTGGTTAAAACACGTGACTTCCTTCCCGTTTAAGTTTTGCGCAGGGCTCCAGCTCCTGCCACCAGTGCACCACCAGACCAACCTCCTGCGGCGTCCCCGTCGCTCCCTAGTCTCGCGCATCCGATTGACAGCAGCACCCGCGATCATCATATCATCGTAACACTTTCGCGAGACACGCACAACGTACATTACATCCAACTGCCTCGTGTCGATCTATAATTCATCACACCCACCAGCGTCATGTCTCTTCGCACATTTACGGTTTTTCAGGATGCCCCATCAGGCGGCGTGCAGCAGCCTAAAATTTCTCGCCCCAACGCAATGGTGACCAGATCCCAACGTTTCGCATCTAATATCGCCACGGGCGAAAACGTTGCCACTACAGACGATTTGTCAACTATCAACAAGGAAAACTACAACCCTGCTACTGGAGAGTGTGCAGGCCCTTCGACTAGCGGCTTGAAGAAGCGTAAAACTGCTGTGCTTGCCACCAAGGTCCAGCCAGCCCCTGCCAGCAGCAAGTCCAAGGGATCATCGAAGGACAAAGATGCTCAGCCGGAGCTTGGACCCGAGCAGAAGAAACGCAAGGCATCTGCTCCGTCCTCTGCGTTGAAATCGAAGGCTACCAAGAAAGATACCACCAAGGGATCCGGGACTGCGAAGAAGACTACGAAGCGAACTGGTTCGAAGAAAGTTGCGCCGATGCCCAAGCTGAAAGAGGAGGACGCTGGAGAGATTGATCGCATCGCGGACGCGGACGCGGATGCACGCTGCTACGAATTGACTGTCAAGCCTCTGGCTGATGTCTCCCAGGCTTATGAAGAGGTTGACGTGTTTGAGAGCTTTACCACTTGCTCGACTTCCACAACGGCTGCTCATGAGCGCAATGTCAAATTTAGCACAGTCAAGGTTTGTCACAGATCTGTATCTCCCTTATTAAAACGTGCTTATCACCCTCCGCACACCCAACAGGAATCGTCCGTTGAGCCTGAGCTTCGCGACTACTTCCAGCCTACTCAGGCCACCTTCCCCTCTACTGCTGGCCGTCTACTGCGAGCATTATCGGAAGATGCTCCTGCACGCACTTTCTCCACTCCGGAGCGGAGAAATATATACTCTGCCTTTACGTTCTCCTCGCCCTCCGCTCCAACTAGCTCAAAGTCTGGCCTCTTTTCTCCTGTTGCCGAGGAAGGGCTGTAAGAGTTCCGTTCACCATAATCATTTTCGACCGCACCGCCATCACCGCGACACATGTTCGTCATGCCGCACGCAATATGAACAAGGATATATCACCCATGGACACATAATATACCACCCGGCCGTTTCATATCTCCAACGTTATCTGAACTCTCATCTCGGCGTACGCACTCAATGGTTTCCTGACGCTCTCCGCATGTCCCCCGTCGAATTTACATTGCCGCCCGGTCTTTGGTGCGCAGGCAATGCATAAAGCGTATGTGGCATCTCAGCGACCACCCTTTTCTTTTGTATCTCTCCTCGGTCTCGCTTTTTATTTTTGCATTGCCCGCCTTTCCTCTCTTTACACTCCACTTGCTTTATTCTTACTAACCTCACTGCTCTTTGGTCGTCGTCGTTGTCGTTTCCATCCTCGCCAGTATAGTCGCACTCACTCATCTGCTTTGGACACCAGTTTCAACACACATCCATCCATCCATCAGCATCATTTTCATCTCATTCATATCCATCATCATACCGCATTCCATATATTATAACGTACTGTTTTAACTTTTTACTTGCGCTCAGACATGACACTTTAGCCGTTCATTATATTCCTCACGGTGTGCATGGTGGCTATCCTACTCTGTACATCTCGACCGTTTTATCTAGGGCTCACCATCATCTCTCTTCTTCATATCTATGTCTCCTGTCTGCATCGTCGTACAAGAGCTGTCTTCTATCGCTGTGAATATAGTAACCATATCTATCTGCTTATCGAATCTCAATCTGGGATGGATCTTGTCGCCTTGTCGCAGACAATGTGCTCATTTCGGGTATGCGTGGACATGACATTGACATTGACAGGAACACTCGCGGTGTGGACGCGTTGCCACCTTTCTGGCGCTGAACGCTTCATGTATTGTGCGTGTCGTTTGTTCTATATATTCCCGGGCTCTTTAATTTTACGAGTGCTTAGGCGCCAAATCATCGTGGTTTGCATGTTCTCTTGGCTCAGTATGAACACATATATCCCCCTCGTTGTTAGTTTGACTTGGACTCTTCGAAAACTTTGAATCGCAGACGCGTCGACTCAAAATTCAGTTTCCAGACGCGACGCGCCTGCCGCCGACTCGCGATGACCCACGAATCACGTGCGCGATTTCTTCTGCACCGTGCTGGTCGTGTGCCTTCGTGTGCTCAGTGCTCACTGCTGGTTCGTTGGCTCTTGCCACCACAGCACCGCCCCCGCCTTCGACTTGGAGAATTTTCATTTCTAATTTGCTTCCGACGCGTGCGAGGGCCCTTCTGAACCGGAATGTGAAGGAAAGACTGGCGCTTTCGGCACCGACAGGCCTCAATCACTTCACCGCGTCGCGTTTTCGTTTTGCAGAGGCACTCCGTCCGGATGTCTAGTGAGTTCCTCTCTATTTCTTCATGAGAGAATCGATATTTATAGGCACATTTCGTCACATCAGATTATGGAGTTTGTGTGGAGTTTTTGCATAACGGAGGAGGCTCCTGTGGCTCTCTAAATTGGATCAACTATGCGTCTGTAAGTGTCAGTCCTTGAACAACAGCCGCGTCTCTTTCGAGATTCGGCTATTAATAAAGCGACCAGTAGCTCAGTGGATAAAGCAAGATTTGGTATCATCTGATTTCCTTGCCCCTCTGGTGAGCTTTATCTCTGTCGCTAGCCGAAGAGTGATAACCATAGATAACCACAGATAACGCGTCCAACTGCAGCGAAACCCAAGCGAAACCTTCGATTTCTTGCTTGGGTCGATGCTCACGGACTCTGGCGCACTTGCGGGGTCGAATTTGAATATCGCTCCGGTTGCTGAGATACATCATCAATGATAGCGCCATTGAATTTTGCAAGCCCCAACAGACGCCTGGGGAATAGTCTCAGTGCCCGAGCCAACTCCGAGCTTATCTCTTCGACGGCGCGAACCCGTTGCGGATGCCCCGCTCTGATGTATTGAGGGGATGATTACATGGTTTGATTGAAGGAGATAAGTGGAGAGACTCTTATAAGTCGACGACAGCCTTCTTTCCCCTCCTTCCCACCCTCTCTCTGCGCTCATCCTAGGCTCCTTGGGTTGGTCTCGTGCCTCTCGCGCATCGAACGACATCCTGTTGACGCCTAGCGAAGACTGCCTGCCATGGGGATTCTGAAGAAATTTGAGGTGCCTCACCCGCCAGGGTTGACGTATAAGGAAATGTTCCTTTCTGTGAGTTGTTCTTGATGAAAATCGTCTGCTAATGCTGATTAGCGAGATCTTAGAACGATGACTTGGTCCCCGTGCCTGAGTCGCAGTGGACATGGAAAACGATGAACTTCATTTCCTTGTATGTCAATAATTTCCATCTTCGTCCGACCTGTACAGTTTAATAATGTGGCGCTCACGTTCTTCTCTCCTCAGCTGGGTCGCAGATTCGTTTAATGTGAACACGTATGATCCTATCGGCTTTCTTCCCAAGCGTGAACTAAAATAAATATCCCTAGCTGGATGATTGCATCTTCCATGGTCCAACTTGGGCTTTCGTGGTGGCAGTCCTGGATCTGTGTCTGGATCGGTTACGGCGTCGTCGCTCCTTTCATCGCCTTGAACGCCAGGCCCGGTGCAATTTTCCACGTCACCTTCCCTGTCGTAGCACGTACAAGCTTTGGAGTATATGGAAGTCTATGGTGTACTTTCAATCGCGGAGCAATGGCCTGGTGCGTCACTTACATCAACATCAAAACTTGGCTAATTCTCGCCCAGTGTGTGGTACGGTGTTCAGGCGAGTATTGGCGGTGACTGCGTCAAGGTTATGCTCCGTGCTATGTGGCCCAGCGTCAATGACATCCGTGAGTGTCTCCCCTTATCCTTCTCACGAAACCTTCTTCATGCACATTTTGTACTCACTCAGCGAACCACATGCCCGAGTCGTCCGGAACGAACACCCGCGACTTTATGTGCTTCTTCCTCTTCTGGCTAATCTCGCTTCCGGCCATTTGGTTCCCCATTCATCAGATGTGAGAAGACGACTTTACCTTGCTGCACTACACGCGCTTACAGTACAGGATATTAGCCGCCACCTATTCACTTTGAAGTTTATCGTGACGCCGACGGCTGGCTTGGTCTTCTTCATCTGGTGCATCGTAAAAGCTAAGGGTGTCGGACCCATCATCTCCCAACCATCCACTCTGCATGGCTCGGACCTCAGCTGGAGCATGCTCGTCAGTCTGATGTCGTGCGTCAGCAACATGGCCACTCTTGTTACGTACGTCTTTTCCGTCTCGTAATTTTTACTGCTATCATGTTGGGTTGATGTCGTGTGACCTCGATAGTAATGCTCCGGATTTCGCATCGAGAGCCAAGACTCCCGGCGCAGCGCTGTGGCCACAGTTATTTGCCGTTCCGCTCTCGTTCTCCGTTGTCAGCTTTATCGGCATCATAGTCAGCTCTTCGTCCCAGGCCATCTACGGCGAGGCCATTTGGTCACCTATTGACCTTTTAGGAAGGTTCTTAGACGATAGCCCTTCTAGTGCCACCCGATTTGGGGTATGTTTTTATTTCAGTTCTCGGACCTGCCGTCATGAAATTTCTTATCGTCTCGTCTGTAGGTTTGGTTCATTTCCTTCGCGTTTATCATTGCACAGGTAATTTCATTTCCTTTCGGACGCGCTTTATGTCTATTCACCAGCTTTTCATAGCTTGGAACGAACATATCTGCCAACTCCATTAGTGCAGGATGTGATCTTACTGCCCTGTTTCCTCGCTTCATTGTAATTACTCGATTTCATTAACTTTCTTCGTGCAAATGAGACTGACTCAGCCACGCATTCCCATCTAGAATATCCGCCGCGGAGGGTATATCGCTGCTACCGTCGGACTCTGCATACTTCCATGGAATCTTCTCAAAAGTAGCAACAACTTTACATCCTATCTATCCGCATACTCCGTCTTCCTCAGCTCTATCGCTGGGGTAATGGTAAGGATGGAACTTGGGTTGCCTTTTTCATCCATGTTTTCTGATATATCTATTTTTAGATTACTGAATACTATGTTATCCGTCGCGGCCACTACAACGTTGCTGATCTATACAAAGCGGAGAAGGGCACTTGGTATTATTATACATACGGTATCAATTTCCGGTATGCTTTATGTTCTTCCCTCATTAGGTTCAGCTACTTGCGATACTTACACGCTCGATAGTGCATACGCTGCCTACATCGCGGGTATCCTCATTAATGTAGTTGGCTTCGCCGGTGCAAGTAAGGATCATGATTGTTTTGCTTATCCACACTACAGAGATACTCATGTTTCGTCTCCAGCTGGCCGGACTGTGCCCATCGGTGCAACACGTGTCTACGAGATGTCTTTCTTCACCGGTTTCGGTGTGTCAGCGCTCGTGTACTATGCCCTAAACCGACTATTCCCGGTTACTGGATTCACGTCCAAGTGGGCGGAAGTAGACGTTTCGAGCTTTGGCACCGAAAATACGGATAGCATCAGCATCAGCGAAGCAGCGAGTTCCACTTCCAAGGATGCTACTGCCAAAGATGCTGCTGTCCAAATGGTCTATGATGTATAATGTGTTTAATTACTCTGTCTGTCTCTTTATGACTGCTACTTATATTGAAACGCCATGTACGATTATAGGCTGGTGAGCCCATTTGTAAAGCAACATTTTTGCATTTAGTTTCTTCCTACGAGATCCACCCTTCAAAACCAGGCGTCACTGCAACTCGACTTCGGCCGAAGTGCCACATTTTCAACGGTTCATTGACCTTGATAAATTGTTGGATCCGAGCCTAACAGGTGCGGTGGTAGATAGATACAACCTTGTGCCACCAGCCAATAGCACGATGTCTAGACGAGATTCGCAGAGTCTTCACTGCGGTCCTACTTGCCTGGAACTTTCTGCAATAGTGCGGGTGCATTCAGCCCTTCCAGGGCCTTCGAATAGGTATAGAGTAATAAAAATTTGAGGCATATTTACATATAACATATAAGTAACATCGAAAGGCCTGCTCGATGGTTTGCTTTTTGACTTGCCGAAAGCATTGATAATCAATTAATCTTTCAAGAAAGGCGTCACAGACGTGCCAACCCGAGGGTTGAATGACCTGTGCCTCGAGATTGTGGCGCATGAAGTTGTTATTTGCAACGAAATGCTGCCTTGCCGTGCGCGATTCCCGTTCTCAAAATATTAGCGCCGGAATCTGGGCGCCTATTCCTTCTATCAGTTGTACTGACGTCATGACGCTACGTCATTGCTTCCTCAGCGCTCTCAGCGCCAGCAATCAAGCGCTCAGCGCTCAGCGTCCGCATCGGTCAAATCCATTTCATCCAAGAAATACACTGGTTACATTTATTACCTATTCTATAAAAATTTGTGGATTAGATGCATACGCATATTCAAGATTCCGTTGTTCCCATCTTCGTCGTATCGTATATTTCCTAGTCAGATCGGACGTTGATAACCGGCGTCGTGTCCGCCGACTCGGAAGGCAAGCACGCCTCTTGCATCTCCTGATGCTTAGCCACCTCACGCGCCTGCGCCTCAGACGCCGCTTCATCGTTCTCCTCGACCGAGACTTTCCGCTTCCCCTTCGTGCTCTCCGCGTAGTTCTCGTAGAAATTATTCGCGTCCTTGACATCCATCATGTCCCCGCCCTCCCCTCGTCTCCCGGGCCCGTCCCAGAAATGGAACGCGTGGCTGTGGACGCCGTACGATGCAGGGACGACTTCGAGGAGATCGCCGCGTGCGATCTCTATAGCTGGGATCTCCGAAGCGGGTAGACCGATCAGGTATGCGAGCAGGCAACGGATAACAGACGCGTGGCCGATGATAAGAAGATCCTCCTGCTCGCGTTCGAGTTCAATAAGAACAGGCTCCAGTCTCACTGAAAAAGAGATGGTTGTGAATTTCAGCGATCAGATGTCATGGAAGTAAAACATACCACTGAGGTCGTGGTAGCTTTCTGCTCTTGGCGCTCGATAGGAATATGGATCTTTGGTGAAGCGATCCCAGTCTTGGGGGTAGTACTTCTTCGCTTGCTCCGGGCTCAGCCCGTCCCAAATTCCAGGATTGATCTCCAACATCTGCGGTTTCTCCACCACCTTGATAGCGGAAGGCATCGGGGGCGCCTTCTTATAACTGAGGCTAGATCCCGTTAGCAGCGAAAATTCCGGATCGTCAGGCGACATCACGGCATCGAACGAATCTGCAGAAAGCACAGAGTGGTGCGCCAGAGAGGACGGCGGAGTGGGTTGGCTGGGTGGCGCAGAATTCGTAGTCGCCACGAAGGGCCATGCTGTATGGTGGGCCCTTCTACGCGTGGACGTCCAGATCTAGGGAGATGTCTACGGACGTGATCGATGTCGATAGCATAATCGTACATACCACAAGCTTTCGCCCTTCCGGATTGATGCCTCGCTGTTCTAGGCTCTTTGCTCGTCTTTCAAGAACGAAATCTTTCAGCTTTTCGGCATAATCCCACCCAGCAGGGGACAAATCAGAGTCGGCCTTGTAGGAGTGCTCAATCAAAGATTGGCCAGACTGTTTGAAGTCAGCATACATTTATCCGTATAACCATGCAACGAACCCTGGCGAAATAAATCGTACGGAATTTATTGTGGATGTTCATCAGGAAGAAAACGATTCGCGACTGGTTAATGGGTCAGCATAGTATGGGATGGACGATAGGCAATGTTATTTACCTGGAGATATCCTTGAATATTCTGGGAAAATAATTTAATGAAAAGTACGCGATACCATATCACTGGTGGCTTACGTTCAGAATGATCTTCTCTCCGACCTAGAAATGGCAAGGGCATTGAAAAGTTAGAAGAAAAAGTAACGATAATGTGCTTACGTTGATGATCTTAATGTAGGGCCATGTTCGTTCCTCGAGGGGCTCATAATATTTCTCATGACCGTGAATACGCGCATAGTAATCTTGGACTGCCTTCTCTGGATCCCAATTCTTATACTGAGGTAAACGTGAGTTTGTATTTCCCCAGAACCGGGAAGATGGCAGGAGAATAACGCACATCCGGAGAAGAGATTTTGACGCTACGAATGTTGATTTCGATGATCTCTTTGTTATCGCAGAGCGATTCTTCAAAACATAAATATAGTGTCAGAAGATAACACATTGGTAGTAGTCATAAGTAGGCTTCATACCGAGCATCACGACATGGATTCCAGCCTTGTCAAACTTCTCTGCGAGGGCGTGGCGCGCCGCCCGGGTACCGTTATTGGCGTCATAGATAACGACCTGCCCGCCGCTCTCGAAGTAGTCCCAGATCAGCTGCTCACACCCATCTGAGACTTTCTTTCGCAACGCCATCGTTTCGGGACTCTTCTCACCTTCTTGCAAGATATCACGTTAGTGAAGATCAAGAACGGGGAGCGGCGGAAGTGAATGGCTGCCAGGGAACGGGCCGCTCACCAAGCGTGAAGTAATCGGGCGGCAGTTTCTGGGCTCCTCCTATCGTCTTGCGCCGATAGTCGCCGAGCGATACGACCTGTGTCTTGACCCCATCCATCGTAGATATCGTTCTAGAGCGCGCGATATGTGCGTTTTGCCTCTTGCCGGAAGACCGATGGTGACGACTAGAATCTTTCCGGCATGGAAGAGGAGTCCTGAAGCGGTTGTGTAAAGTGGGGCAACCATCCAGAATATCGAGCTCTGGGGCTTTCTCTAGATTGGCGAGTAGATCGTCGCAGCCTTTGGGATGCGTAGGATGTGGGTAATGTGGTGGTTGGCGTACAAGGGACCAAGGTTATTGATCACGACGCTAGGAGTTACAAACGGCTTGAAATGAGATAATTACGTAAGTCTCGATAAGATACGGAGGTGGATTAAGAACAGTAAATAAGATAGTCGAGAACATTATGGGTAGGACAATCCAAAACGAGCAAAGCATGTACACAAAGTGAGTAACAACAATATAGAGAATATGATATGAAGGATGAGAAAATGCAACGGAATTGACATGCTACAGACCCAAATAGTCTGGCGCAGAGGCTCGATAATCTTCCATTTCTTTGTCCAGATCAGCCACAGTAGTAACTTGTCGTTGTTGCTTCTTCAGCCGTTTCGGGCCCTTCTTGGCTTTAAATCTTCGTGGAGGAATGGGTGCTTCTTTGACTGCAGCTGTTGGTAATGGTTTCGGCGGCGCTGCAGGTTTTAGTTGGACATGTTGTCGAGGGCCGCTAGAACAGACGATCAGCAACGTTCCACAGAGCGCGATGGTCCAGCAATTCTTACGTAGGGACGGGGGTGTTATTTTGCGAAGGGCAGCTGCAGTGGTTTGGGTGGGTGGGGGCGCCAAACGGTCGAAAAGTGTGGGAGTTGGGGGAACTGCCTGTGGCCGAGCCGTTGGCATGTCGGAGTCTACCATGATTTCAATTTTTATTCCTCGACCTATCGCATAGCTAGTCAGGCTATCGAGTCTCGACATTCAAGAGGAAAATACAGATACTCACGTCCATCGACTACCCTTCCATTATACTTCGCTCGCGCCACTAAAGCATCACCGGGCCGTTGAAACCACACTACAGCCATGCCTTTCGATTTTCCCTGCGAGTTGTACACCAGAAAAGATTCCCTCACAGGGCCGATAGTTTTGGTGAACAGTTCCTATATGATGGGACATGATTCATGAAACACAAAATGAACTTTTGATTGAATGACGAGACATAATTGGGCGCTTACCTCCACTTCTTTCTCCCCAACATCGAACGGTAGCCTGCTGAGAAAGATTCTACTCCCTGAATCCGCTGGAGCCTTCCCTTTCAAGAGAGATGTTTGAGTGGGCGTTACAGGCGCGTTGGGTCGCCAGGCTGGCGCGGCATGTCCTGCTTGATTTCCTAGCAATCGTTGCTTCGGCCCGTGGAAATCGTTGGATCTAGCGTACGGCGCTGGTATTTGTTGCGTTTTCATTGGGTTTCTTGAGCTTTAAGAGGGAATAAGGAAGAGAAAGGGATTTTCGAGGAGCACAGAGCTGAGAGAAACAAAGAAACAAAGACGGGTTCGTGCAATCCATAGGAAGACGTTGGTAAACAATCGACAACAACGCGCTGCGCTGGGTTCGAGTCAAGTTCGAGTCATCCTCTGTCATCCTCTTTCTTGACCGCTAGGTCTTCAAGTCGTATGTTGGACGCCTTAGGATCAAGGGCAATAAACCCATTGCAGTGTTATCTCTAATAATTGCAACTCTGGAAGAAAAAAGACAGATGACTGGCGGTTCAAAGCTGAAGCAGAGTTTATGTTCCAGCCGAAGGTGTGTAGAATAGAATGTGAATAAAAAACCTAATTTTCGGATTCTAGTGGCTTTAAACTTTGAAATGAAGCTATAATTGTTATCGAACTTATCGAACCCTGTTTCAGTTTTTTCCAAGACGAAGTCTGGACAAAATCTGACAAAATGTACCCCTTCTTTCTCAGTAAGCAGCTTCATGTCATTCGTCGGCCGTTCAGAGGTTTCCATAATTGACCACCGGAGTTCCGACGTTAGTTACGGTCCCTGCGGATGAATCTCGGGTAATCATCAAGTCGGTGGGAAGGTCTGGGCTGAGATATGAAGCTTATATGAAGGGTATTTAAGCACCCCTTCTGCTTAGGACACCCAACTTTTAAAATTTCGCCCCTATTTTGATCTTATCAGCACTAGTTATGCTTCCGCAGCCCCATTATCTGTAAACCCTTGACCTCGAGGCATATCACAGGTTCTTGACAAAAGATACGATGCGAGTTGCAACGTAAAGCGTCGCAAACGTTCACGCGTGCACGCGCTCACGTATCCTTCGTCCGGATCCTGAAAATTTATGTCGCAGAGGCATGGATTACCGTGCGGCGTGATCCCCGCTTCCACGATTCCGGAAGAAAATATGGAACAATGGAACAGCTTTTAAACTCAGGGTGAGCTGGAAAATGCTTTCCCTTAAGCGACTTTCTCTTGTCTTGTCCGTCTCTCTTCGCTCTCATCTGCAACGCTCTGGACAATGTCTTTTGACTTGGGCGCGACGAACCTTTCGACATTGGCTGTTCTCGGCGTCCAACACGACTACGACAATGGTCCGGGCTCCGGGGATAGCATGCATCCTGCTAAACCAACAACGGGAATCCCCAAGATGGATTCATATGAACTTCGTCCGATCCCAGCATACTTCACAACAGAGATATCCAGACGACCCTCCACATTAACTCGCAAAGACTCCGATGTTACCACTTCTAAGGACGCCGTTTACTTGGATACGTTTGCCGCTGACGACGATAACTTTCCTCCTGACAACACCGGAATGAGCTCTGACAGATCTACTAAAACTCTCCCCTCGAATGCGTCTGTGTCTGAAGGTTCACCAGCGGGACGCCTGTCCAAACAGCAAAAGCGGACCAGCATGATTCATTTTTTGGCTTTATGCTTGAGCGTTTGGCTTATGGGCTGGAACGATGGCACACTCGGACCTATGCTTCCACGAATTCAGAGCCAGTACCGGGTATGCTATATTGGAATTTCAGAAGGCTTCAATTTGCTGATTCACCATAGATTGGTTACACGATCGTATCCATGATATTTATCGGAAATTGTGCTGTGAGTATCTACCTACGTTCGTAGTTTTTGTTTTCTGACACCATTCAAAGGGTTATGTTACTGGAGCCGCATTGAACATATGGTTCAATGAGCGCTTCGGCCTTGGGAAGGTGAGATCCCTTGCTTTGTGCTGATGGCTATTATTCACCACACTGCCTTGGCGTAGACAGTCGTCGGCGGCGCTTTATGTCAATTAGCTGGCTATCTGATCATGCTTTCGGGTCCTCCTTTCGGTCTAATTATTTGTGCCTACGTGACAATTGGCTTTGGGATGTCTATTCAAGTAAGTCAATAAATATATCGGCGAGGCATTATCTTTTGACTGTTTCTTCACATAGAATGCGCAGGCGAACGGTTTCGTCGGTAGTCTCAACCAACATATGACGCTTAAACTGGGATTGATGCATGCCTCATACGGTATGTCGACGACTCTCTCTTGATAGGGATATGTCCATTTGAACATCTATAAACTACTTCCTAGGTTTGGGAGCATTCATCTCTCCGTTCTCGTCTACTTATTTTTCGAACTTGATTGGCCGTCGATGGGCTTTCCACTTCATCATCTCTGCTTGTTTATCATTATTAAACATCCTGGTCTTGCTTTACGTGTTCCGCTTCCGGCGCCAAGAAGGTAGAGCCCAAATCATTGAGGCGGGTGATATCAAGATACTGATAGGCCTACTACAGATCTCCTAGCGGAGGCTGGACAAGAGCCCGTCGTGGATACAGCTGGGCAACTCGATGGAAGCACATATAAACAGATATTCCACTTGAAAGCAATGCCTCTGTTGATAGCATTTGCTCTCATTTACATTGGGGTAGAAGTAACACTTGGAGGTATGCGAAACGTCTCTTCACCTCTCGAATTTTCTAATTGGAGGTATAGGCTGGATTGTGACCTTCATCATCCGAGAACGTCACGGAGGGCCCACCGCAGGATATATTTCCTCAGGTTTCTTCGGCGGTATGTCTTCCTCAACACCTGAAGTGATTTTTTGATTCATAAATTGCTCAGGTCTTATGACTGGCCGTGTTTGTTTGATCTGGCTCAATCAGATGGTTGGCGAAAAGAGAATCATTTTTATATATTCAGTCATCGCCATTGCGTAAGTGTAGTAGCCTTTATGGTGAAAGCAGTCCAGCTAATCAAACCTACTACACCCCCAGACTAGAGCTCACGATCTGGTTTGTGCCTTCCATCATCGGCAATGCTGTCGCCGTAAGACATGGCCCCTTTTTTCCACTTCGATGTTTTTCTTATACTTCGAAATATAGGTATCTATGATTGGAGTGGTCATGGGCCCTATGTTCCCGCTTCTCGTATCACATATGACCCATATCCTGCCTCGCTGGCTCCTTACTGGTTGTGTTGGCCTCGTCGCAGGCATAGGCATGGCCGGATCTGCAGCGCTTCCGTTCATAACTGGACTCTTGGCGTCGAAATACGGAATAGGCGCTCTGCAGCCTCTGTAAGTCCATCACATATTCTCTCTCATTAATAACGGCGTCGTTAATGAGCTATGTCCGCACAGCATGGTTTCAATGATGGTGTGTATGCTGGTGCTGTGGGCCCTTGTACCCAGCAACACGAGAAGAGCGGATTGAAACGTCTCCTTGTGGGTGATTGGGGTTCTCATAGATGATGACTTAGATTTTTAGATTTGGGATTGGGTAAACTGGTCAACTATTTATTATGACTGAATATGCAGCACTTCAAATGTATAAGAGTGACACCTAAAAATTTTATCTGGTATTTCTTTGTATTTGTTTCTCGGACGGCGTTCATTCCGTTATTCTAAAGGGATTGTTGGGAAATTGTAAAACCTGAGTGATTGAGGAAGGCGGCTCCAAGGCGGCTCATATGCGAGGAGCATTGAATTCTGCAGGAGCTCTCGTCGGCCTCATATGTATATACATATTCAAAATCCGAAATGAGCAGCACATAAAATGTCTATGAAAAGCACTTTGTTATTGGTCATGTTCAACTGCTGAAATCCTGCTTCAACTTCTTAATCATTCTGGGAATCTAGTTACAAGCACAAGAGCTCAAGCATTAATCCTCATGCCATTTTATCAAGTACTTGCTCAGTTTTAAGAGCTACCTGACAGAGCACCATGGAAGAAATAGTGAATTTGGATCCGACGCATCTAGACGCCCAAGAAACGCCGTCGATCTACGTAGTGCACGGCTGAGTGATGAGCGCCGGCCCGGTTCATGGCTGCTATAATTAGCCCCAACTGAACTCGTTGGACTCGCCAGGTGTGTACATACGCTTGTGATGTAACTGTCATGTTGTTGTCCTCACTTCTGCTTAACATGGACAACTATTGTTTATCAGCCTTCCCTGTTTAAGCTTCAATTCACACGACAAAGTGCGATGGCTTGAAGTACGCTGCTTGTTCTGTTCCTGTTGTCCTCAAGGCTGGCTTCAACCGTCACACACTCCAGCGATTTCATCTCCGGCAGCTGAGAACATGTCTTCAGATTCAACTGGCTTTGCTTCCGAGCTGCTGGGTGGTTTACGAGGTCATATAAGTATTCCAGGCGTCCTTTCTGCATTCCTTGTCGTATTCCTTATATCCAAAGCGTTGAAATATCCTCAAGGTCTAAAGGTCTGTAATTATCATCCTACAATACCGGGTGCTCCTGATCAACATACGATCGCCTCTCTCAAGGCGGTCAGCCATATTCCAGGCTTCCGTGTCCTATTTCACCCTTTCAGTCTACCGGGACTCTTGCTCCCAACAACATGGTGGAACCCGGGCCTCTATTTTGTGTGGAACTGGCGGCATACTTGTGAGTATACAGCCTTCGACTTCTGTGGTGCTCATAATACAACATTATGGACAGTATATAAGCGTTATGGAAATGACACCATCTCTCTCGTTCCACTCTTTGCTGGACCGCCGGCCTTCTATACCTCCAATATCGATGTCACCAGACAGGTAGCGTCTAGCAGTGGAGGGCGAAGTTTTGCGAAGCCAGATTCGATTAATCGTACACTTCTGTGTGTGCTTCCATCTTTACTGATTCCAATTTTCTTGATTATTCAAATCCTGAATTATGAGCCAGCATCTGGGGAATGAATCTTCTCACAGCCAACGGAGATGTATGGCGGAAACATCGTCGAATTATGGGTCCCGCTTTTAACAGCAAATTGTGCGTACACTTCATATGTTACCGCTTTCGAGAATAACTTCGCTTACGCCATTGTGTAGGTTCGAAATGGTATGGCGAGAAACCCTGTCAACGTATCGCGAAATGGTATTGGAGGAGGGTTGGACAGATAAGAAAGAAATCAGCCTGCCTGCAGTACAAGGGTTGACTTTTAAGGTGGGTTGGCTGTTCAAAATTTGAACTGCATTCACGTCCATATTTACTCTGAAACGGCCTTCGATTTAGCTGGCACTTTTGATCATAGGAAGATGTGGATTCGGCTTTCCATTTACCTGGTCGGAAACACCAAGGGCAGTCGATGCGCGGATGTCCGTGCAAGAGGCACTACGCATCGTTGTAGACTCCTCTACGATCTCGCATCTGCTCCCCAAATGGGCTTGGCAGAATTTACCATTTAAAAGGTAGGCAGCGCCCGCTTAGCTCTATATATACGTTTAAGTTGATATCTTGTTCTGGTTCCTTTTATAGATTGAAGGAGTTCTCCGATGCCCATAACGAGCTCATGGGGTTTATGCAGACACAAGTAGCAGAGCGAAAGGCTGAGTTGAGTGGACGCGGATTGGATGGGCCAAGCAAAATAGGCGACGATGCATTTTCGCTGCTAGTCAAAGCCAATGAGGACGAAGGAGGGAAGTTTAAGTTGGACGATGAAGAGGTGGTGAGTTCGTTTCATAGACCGTTCGGATTGCTATCGTCAAGTCATTAAATGGATTCTGATTAGATTGGTAACGTCTTTATCATGCTCTTTGCAGGGCATGGTGAGTATTCACGTACCTTTGCAAGTGAGCGCGTGATATAACAGCTTCGAACGCAATTCAGAAACTACTGCGCATACCCTTGCCGCGACCCTAGGCTTTCTTGCCCTCCACGACGATATACAAGAAGACATTCATCAGCATATCATCTCAGTCGTTGGGAATAATCGTGACCCAGTTAGCCATAATCTCATCGTTCTACTTGTGTATCCTAATACTAAATACTAATATCCATTTCCTGGACCTATGAGGATTATGGAAAACTTGACAAAGTGCTTGCGGCCTTTTACGAAGCCTTGAGGTTCTTTCGTGCGTATACTTGTACCCTTGTCAACATATCTCCGAGTGCTCATATCAATCAAGCTTCCGGATATATGATGGTTCGAGAAGCTTTTGAAGACACGGTACTCGAGATTCCCAACCCTGACGGAGAAGAGGGGAGTAAGATCGTGCCCGTACCCAAAGGAACCCAGGTCCTGGTAGATATGATTGGCGTTCGTGAGTGTACATTTCCCTTCTGGATATTCGATACATCTACAATTTCAACGCTCACCACTGATGTGCAAAAGAATACAACCCAAGGTATTTCGACAATCCCGGAGAATATCGACCGTCGAGGTGGTATGGTGTCTCCAATGAATCCGAAGCATTTACTGCTTTCAGTATCGGTCAGTGCACACCCTCAAATCTTTCTCCGCCATTGAATATATCGGCCGTGCTAACGGGGACGATCATTTCAAATTCATACTAGGTCCCCGCACGTGTATTGGTCGCAAATTTGCTACGACTGAGGCGGTTTGCTTCCTGACAATGCTGCTTAGGGAGTACAAAGTTCAGCCTATCCTGCAAGGCAAGGAGGGGAAGGAAGAGTGGAAGAATAGGGTGATAGATGCGAAGGTTATGCTCACGCTTGGTATCAAGGACGTTCCTGTCAAGTTTGTTCGTAGGGGGAAAGATTGAATGGTGAATATTTGAATCTGAATCTCACTGGTGTAAAATCTTATATGTCATTGTACTTGTATGAGTTAAATTTCCTTGTATTAGTTAGATTGCTTGTAGTCAGTATTTGGTCTATCTCAGAAACTGAGAGTTTGAAAGAAATGGTTTTGAATCTTGAACAATACCTCCGAAAGCGATAACAAGTACATTCCTGCAGAGTGCGCATTTGTTCTCAAAAAGAATGATTGGCATGAGGATGTTTGATTCCTAGGATCCTGATTTTATATGCCGCGGAGGATCCATGTAAATTGAATTTATTCATACCATCATGAAGCCTACGTATTATGTTTCGAATAGTAAGTAAACCAAAAAAATATGACTCGAGATTCGGTGTATGGTCTATGTTATACGACAGAAGTGGAAATCGGCGAGTTGGGTATATGGCATTAAAATATCTCGCTATGATCTTGCTATGATCTATCTGGCAAGCCAACTTCAACATATCTCCAATCGCGTTGTTGCGCCGTATACTCCTAAAGGATGTCAGATCTATTCCCGCAGCCAGCGAAGAACATATTCACCTCAGGTAGTGGCCCTCTCATGACATGGGGCATCTCATAGTTCCCCGCCTCGGCACTCGTTGGATCCCCTGATGGCAGAGGCTCGAACTTGTTCTTATCATACCGCCCCTTCGCAATTTTTATCGTGACCCAAATTCCCCACAGGCTTATCAGTAGTGTGGGCACACCAAACCCAATCCCCATTCCGAGGCCGATCTTGTTATCGGATGTTAGACCTTTAGAGGATGAGGTTGCAGATGGCTGGACCGTGGCACCACTACCTCTATCTCCCGCCGAAGTCGCTGTAGTCCCAGTTGCCGCAGACGTTGCTGTAGAAGTTGGTAATGTGATGGTCAGTGAGGCTGTTAAGCTTCCGGTGGGGAGGGTGATTGAGGATAGGGTTTCCCTCGGAGCAGGTATGGCTGCAAAAATTGAGTTATCGTATGCAACATCGAGCGGCCACATAACGATCTTCGAAAGAGAATATTTGGCACTTCAGCTTTACTATGCGATAACGATCATGCTTACTGGAGTGTTATTCGTCGCCGACCCTCCCATAACATTCCAAGTATACCGGAACGATGAGTCTGGAGAGATACTAACGCCGGCATCAATGGGCGCCTATTCAGCAATTGAGGGTAACAACGACAATAAACTTACAGAATGTAGGTACTAGTACCAGAAGTTTGAACCTCGTTGACATACCAGTTGATGGTATTGGTGGTTTGTATGATATTTTGGGGAACAGCGCCTATTGGATCCCCTCCTGGCCATGTTAGGTACGTCGAATATCGTAGATTTTGTATCATGTAGCTGTCCGGCCCCGCGCTCTGAGTGATGTACCACTATGAACATAAGGGCGTAAGTACTTCATTGTCTTGTAGATGGGGAGGAGGATGCCTGACAAGGCCGTGAGAGAGGAGACGATACTGACCTTTTGTTCTGTGTTCCCTGAATATTCCCAAGCATATAGAGGACTACCAGCGCCAGCGTCGTTGGGTTGGAGGCACGTTTTCTGTGTATAGGCACAGAGAAAGTAGAAGCCATTCAGAATGGCTGACATTTGCAGTTGAGACAGAAAGAAAGATGATGAGAAAACGGACAGCGGCCGCGTACTCACGTTGCCTCGAAGAAGTTTTATATAATTACGGCTGCACAGCTACAGCATATTTGAGGCGATGCAGGTGAAAGACGGTAGACCAGCACCCTGAATCTTCGTAACTGTCCCAATCAGTCGGGCCCGTTCAACTAAAATGGGACAGCTGAAAGAGCTGGGAGGAGACTTATGTTCGTAAGTACCAATGAGCGCTGGGAACTCAAGCTCTCAAATATGCTGTAGCTGTGCAGCCGAAAGACCAGCTCCCTGAATCTTCATAAATGTCCCAATCAGTCGGGCCCGTTCAACTAAAATGGGACAGCTGAAAGAGCTGGTAGACTTAGGTTCGTACCAATGAGCGCTGGGAACTCAAGCTCAAGGCTTGCTGGGAATTATTCAATTCAGAATATTCCGAGCTTCAAAAGTGTTCATCATCGCCCGAGGCGGCCCGACGCCTTCTGAAATCTGAAGTTTCTGAGCTTCGAAGCGTGAAATCACTGCAGAATTCAAACGCACAAAAAAAAGATATATTCTGAAATCTGAAATTTTTGAACTTCGAAGCGTGAAATCACTGCAGAATTCAAACGCATAAGAAAAAGATATGTTGGCTGTTGTGAATTCCCTCTAGCCGACTTGAACGACTGACCTCGTCATACACAATTGTGTACTAGTGACGCGCTCTACCACTGAGCTAAGAGGGACGTGTTAACAATTAGCACGTGTGACATTCACAAGCGTCATAGTACTGGGTACTATGAATCTATCCCCAACCCCGAACAGCCCCGAACACCTGGCTGTTGATTCAATGCCCAACGCATCCAGCAATGCACAATGGATTTTGAATAGATTTCGAGTGTTCTGAACTCACTTTCTTCCCTCAAGGTAATTCTGAGAAAATTTTCCGCGAAATTCTGCAGGTTGTCAACATCAATCACGCGGGGACGCGACCAACCGCGGCAAGCGCCTCGTGTAATAACACCACGATGACAACTAACCAAGGCGGGCAACGTCGCGGTAAAAGCCATTCGTCGCTCCTTTCCTCTCTTGAACATACTAGCTCCTACATTCCCTCTACAATCCTTAATAGCGACCTTCGCGTACTGGCCTCGCTTACCAGCTGCTCACTAGTAATGGAACTCGGCTGGAGCTTCGTGCGCATGTTTAGCAGGGGATCTCGGGCAATGTAGGGAATAGGTATGTCCTGGTAATCAGTATGTTCTCATCGAGCAATGTGGACCACTCATTCGATGATACGGATGGCATAAATCACATCGATACCACCAACAAGTTAAGCTTCACCTCCACTCGTTGAACAGGAAATACATTTCATTGCATCGTGCTATATGACACTGGCGGCTGTCACTGCGTCTCATCTACGTTATGTTGAAACACTGGCTCGCCAACCACAGAGAAATGTCGATATCTGCTTCCTCTGCCAGTATCGCAATCGCACTGGTTATGGCCACTGCCCATTCGCTGTTTCCAAGGAGGACGATAAATGCATTCCGACATCACTCTGCTATGTATGCTGGATACACCGCAACTTGGATATTCTTCTCATCTCTGGTAGACTCCCCTGGCATGATAGACTTTCGAGCAATATGTGCTCGTTCAAATTTGGTTACCCAACTGCATACGCAGTTTGACTAACCTCCAGTCATCGGCGCTCAATCTCGGGCCACACACGACGTCTCCCTTCGCAGCCATTGGAGTGTCTATTGACAACGCCCCCCTTTTTTACGGCGAATGCTTCGATGGGGCTCAATCCAATCCCTATCTCTCCAACGCCTTCCGAGTCCGCCGTTCGTGGAGCTTAACGTTGAAGGGTCGGCGAACAATCACATCAACTTGGAGAGTATTACTCTGAACTCTGTGGCCGACTACTTTCAAGGGTACTCAACGTCTCGGGTGACACGTATCTAGCATGCTATACTCCATCCATACGAGCCTTCCAAGCTCGTATTTCAGTTTATTGGAGACTCTTTTTCTTCTGTAAGATCTTGATCTACACTGCCCTTCGTTCGTCTTACATGACAGTTCAACCAGGGATATCTCCTTCCTATGGGCGTCGACCAGGCGTGGACACTCCTCGTCGGACAGCGGTATGGAGCAGAGCAACGTATCAACGCAGCCCCAGGAGCAGCTTTGACTGTAAGTACTAGTCACCGCGCGCACCGAATGTAACCTCTTATGCGACTGATTTTTTTCCCAGGATATTCCTTCATATGGAAACGTGCACGGTATCTCCTATCAATACTTCAAAGTGCTCTATTCTCGTATATCAATATTAACGAACAAGACAGAGTGCTAATGATGCTAATCCTTCGACAGGTCGAAGATACTAACTACTATCATTCGACTGATCACAACTTCACTACACCCTGGGACTTCGCGCGCGATCAACCCGCTGCAACACATGTAGTCATCCACATTGGGTTTGTGAACATTCCATCTTCGTCAGTGCTTTCATGACGAGTGTTTTAGGGCAAACGATTCCGCGCAGAATGTCCCGGCTGCGCAATTTGTACAAGTAGGAGTCCGGAAGGTCAACTGTTGTACGGTCGGGATTAATTTGGGTAAATTCACAGGTCTATTCCAATTTCTTGGCTCGTATTCGGAACTCATATCCTTATCAACCGATTTTGATGTTTACACCAGTCCGTTTTCTTTCTCTTCCACCCGGGTTATCAGAATTGACTCGTCTAGACAGTGGGGTTGGCCAAACGTCGATGGCAACGTCTACTACTACTACCAAGGCCAATACCAGGAAGTTCTCAGCACAAGGTTCATATGAGAGCATTCCGCAGCGTAACGGACGTGAATAGGAATGTACAAGGGGACAATAACATCTTCCTCGATGATGCCACGGGATGGGTTTCCTATGAAGATGTCTTCCCCGACAGTTTGCATCCTACGGTGGATGGACAAATCAAAATCGCGAACGAATTCACTGCTTGGTTGGAAAAATGGGGCCTTCACCGAAGTAGCGTACGAAAGGGCACTTTCATGTCATAGATGAGTCGATATTTGTTATTGCATATGTGTGGACCATAATTTTCTACCTTTAGTAGTTAACGAGACAGAAGACGATGTGAAAATAAGACATAATAAATCCGAAGTGATTACGAATAAATTGGGTGTGTCTAAAAACGATATTCGTGTGTGGAGAAATGGGCATTACGCTTTATCTATGCAGATAAATACGGGGTTCTAACGGCAATGCTAAAACTGCTCTTCAATGACGAAACAAAATTAGAGATCTCGCCATTCGAAAGAGCGAACGGTGTTAAAGTGGTGGTGTGTGATAGTTTGGCTGTCTTTAGACAACGCTTATAATGCATTTTCCTGCCATTGACGAAACCGTTGAATATGTTCTGACGCCAGTCCGAGGGTGAGGTAGTTTCGACTAGCAGGATAGTGAGGTTTGGAACTTGGGGCTGCGGTTTGTCGCTATCGTAGAAGCGAAAGGGATGGATAAGACACTTCAACAAGGTTGACAGACCACCGTTATCGTACACCTTCAGGCACGTCAATGACCGCAGAGCATCAAAACAAAGGCCAATGTCGTAGTCGGATATGAAGACGGAGTGGAGCTCGAGCATCTGGATGCTACAATTCGAAGCTTTGACAAGGCGAACGATGTCATCTCCGGTGGCAATATAGATATAGCGGTTTCCAATGCCTTTTATCTTGGGGGCATAAGAAGCCAGCCTGAAAGTCACCAGAGCTGGAAGGTTGAAGTAAGACAGCAGCGCCGTCGTCCTGTCCCCACCAATCAACACAAGGTGTCCCAACTGAGGGAACAGCATCCTTGCCGTCGAGGAATCTCTTTGATGCGGACAGTTCAGGTGACAGCTCCAGTGCTGCGAATGGCATGCCAAAATCAAGGTTTTGAGGGATGTACACGGCGCGAGAGCCCGAACGAGATCAGATGAATGAGCAAACACGTCGTCGACATGGAGGTACTCCAGCTCCTTCGGAAAAGTAAGATTCGAAATTGCCAGATATCCCTTGACATTTATCGTCAATCGTCGAAGAGACCTCAAGGGCTCGAGTGACACTGCCTCAGCAAGATGGTTTGGGGTTCGAAATGGGCCGAGATCTGAAGCGTCTATGACAAGTTCATGGAGCCCCTCCCAGAACTGGTTCAGATGGTTTCTCAAAAATGATGGGACGCATTGGGGTGAGATATACAGTCTGGTCAATGACTTTCGGTATAACGCCAGTCGTACATCAATCATGGCCTTCGACTTTGGGTGGCGTCCGGATCTACTGAAACCCGCATTAAGAACGCAGGCAACGTGGGTATTCTGGAATGCGGCCTTCACCATGCGTGCTACAAAATGTTGATTGAACGGTTCCTCCAAGAAAACCGGAACGTCCTTGAGTAAATCTCTGGGCATGGTCAACACTGCGTGCCGCCATATGCGCGAAACTTGAGCACAAGAAAGCACGTCGTTTGTAGAGGACATGAAGCTGAATATCTTCTTCCAGATCTCAGGTGGTACGCGAGTCAGAGCGGACCTCAGAGAAACATATTCTGCCCTTCGTCGGCGGAGGAATACGAGCATTTGGGAGTCAGGTATGTGGTACCCTTGTCGAATAGGTTCGCTCATTTCTAGCTCGATGTCTAGAAAACGGAGGACGTGATCGATTATTTCAATCCTTGACGTGATATCTCGTCCAGCGATAGGTCCCTTTGGGTGTCGGAGAAGGTATGTAGGGATCATTTTGGATAGGGATATGCAATTGTCCAGGTTACGAAAATGGGGGAAACAAGCAAGGAGTTGAAGGACGGGATGCGATAGCAAGAGCGCGCTTACAACAGCCTCGCGACACTCTTATTATATACCTCACGGTGCTGAGAAAACGACTCAAAGGGAATTGTGGCCCTCAGCTGTGCCACTTTTGTTATACAAAGAAATGAGAAGTCTAACTTCATATGGTATACCGTTTCGAGGCCATTTTGCTTTGGTGCCACTTGGTGCTTGAAATAAAGCAATAAAGTCGTTGTCGCCCCTTCGATCTTAATCTCCTGCCTAATCAACAAATTCTGCATCATTGGCCCACTCAAGGCGCATGAAATCACATCTCGGAACTGACGCAGTATAAATAGACAGACTGCCACTCACTTGCCCTTTTAGTTTACAAAGAGCTTTACGCTTTCTAAATATAGAATCTGTTACTTTATTCAGAAATGATTTGCTTTCTACAACGGTACTCCAGCACATAGGATGCATCAGAGTTAGCTGTATTAATCGTATACAAAACTATACAAACGTCTTTCATTTCCATCATCCGTCATGAGCCCCATTCCAAAATGATTCTTCAGTTCTGAGGGGGTTCGCGACCCCATTCGGCGACGCGACTAACCTGTGGACAGCCCTGGCTTGGCGGGGAGGAGAATTTCGTTTCCACAAACACCTTCTCGACACCTGCTTGGCGCTTGTCGAATGCATTGTAAAGTTCCGGCATGTCTTCAAGCGGGACACGATGAGTAATGATACTATTACACGATATAAAGTAGATCAGTCTTTAATTATCAGGTGCAAATTTAATTCTTGACATACAATGTGGGATCGAACTTCCCAGTCATGATATAATCATTGAGAATCTCATTCCAGTATAGGTGGACGGGCGCTTGACCATTGCCAATCAGTCTGAATGACGATAAGGTTAACCGTGAATTTAGTGTTTGAGGGACAATCACATACCTAATTCCCTTCTCCATGAGCGCGCCGACATTGATACCATTGGCGAAGCCAGTATATACAGCGATGATACCCGCGCGACCCATTTTCCTGACTGACACCAACATCTCGTTCAAAGTCTCAGGGCTGTCCGTCTCGAGCATCATCATTTTCTGCACTTTGTGCGACACCGTCTTCGGTTCATGGAAGGTTCCTAAAGGGATAAACATAAATTCCAAGTCTGTGTTGATATAGAGATAATACTCGCCACAGTCAAGCGCTACGTCGAGGCCCCTAGGTACCAACTCATACAGTCGCTTTGGAATGTCGGAATGTTTCGAAAAATCAACGGTCTCAATCCCCAGTTTCTCTCGAGCAAAGCGCAGACGCTCTGGAACTCGATCTATACCGATGACGCGACTAGCACCTTTGATTTGACACCATCGAGCAGCGTACATCCCAATTGGCCCAAGTCCCTGTTGATAGGATTTAAATTATTGCGAATTTGGTATGAGGATTGAACGTACCCATATGCCAACAACGTCGCCTTCCTTCACACCGGTGTCGGTTACTGTATGGTAACTGGTGGGAAGGATATCCGAGAGATAGAGCGCTTTCTCGTCTGGGATGCCGTCGGGGATGGGAAGAAGATTGACATCGCCTTTGGGCACGCGAGCATATTCTGCCTGTCCACCAGGCCAGCCCCCTGTAAAGTGCGAATAACCGAAAAACCCAGCATCAGCTTGGCCGTACATAGCACGCTGTAAACTAACAGAGGGGTTTGAATTAGAGAAAGCACCGTACCCCATGACCAAGAACCAGTCAAACGTACGAAGAATTGTTGGTTTTATCACAGAATGAAGAAAGCTTTTGCTTGCAATAGTAACAGTCGCCGCAGGCGACCTGGAATGATGCTACGACACGCTGGCCGACTTTGATGTTGGTTACTCCGGGCCCAACCTTGTCAACGATACCCATAAACTGATCATAGTACAATAAGTGGCGGTCGAAGTTGATATATGTGATCAACGTACCTCATGTCCGAGAATATCCCCCTTCTGCATTGTCATGATTTCTGAATGGTACCTAAGGCGGCGATTAGTTAGTGAGAATGTTAGTATACAGTAGTTGGGAATACGCACAAATGGAGGTCTGAACCACAGATGGTTGTTCCAGTGACTTTCAGGATGACATCGTCAGGCTCAGTGATATCAGGAATGGGTACGTCGGTAATTCGAACATCCTTATTTCCGAACCAAGTTAAGGCTTTCATCGTCGCGCCATCAGGTCTATGCTTATATTGTGGGTGCACCTCGGTCTCGACGGTGCCGAGATGCTGCAGGTTCCGCGAGTAAGCTTTCCTCACCAATCATCGGGTTGAGATTCGACGTACACTTTGAGCGGCGTTGGCTAAAGCTTGCATTATGTTGTGGATAGATTTGAAAAAAAAATGTTATGGGGTTTCAGAAAGGCATCGCCTCTTATATGGACTTTTTGAGACAAAAGGGGCCTTGTAGAGTACGCAGTACGCGATGATTCAGTTCATGACATCATGAGCCACGGAGGCAGTCAGGCAGAGACCAAGTGGAGGCAGCCATCCCCGCCAGTCTAAATATAGGGTGGCCTAAATATAGGGTATCAGATCCTCTGACGTCGATTAACAACATACAAAGTGTGCTAGAAATTTGAAAGAACACCCCGGAGAGCGATATTCAGAGAACCTGTTCAAGTTCAATCCATGCCTTCCAACAACATCTTGTGGCGGGGGTCATGGCATAAATTTCACGCCATACCGGCAGCAATTGGAGGCTCAGGCACACGTGCCGACGGGCGCCTAATACTTTCACCGCCCGCCTAGCTCAATCGGATAGAGCGTCAGACTCTTAACAGGCGGGTCAGATCCGTTCGGATCATCTGAAGGCTGCGAGTTCGACCCTCGCGGTGGGCTAATGTATCATTTTTTGTTTTCTTCTTCTAGACTTGAAGACTTCTGGTAGGCTGTCTGTCGTTCGGATTCCGTTCATGCGTTCCTTCGGTCACATTGGTGTTTCGACAGAGGCCGTGAAGAGGAACTTGACGTTGACAGTTGAACAATACTCTGAGCATCCAACCACGGTACTCCCCGACCTATGTTCTATTCCAAATCACTTTATCGTCTCTGAAAATCTCAACCGGACAAGGTATAACTTTCACTACGAATGTATTTCAGCACATCGCAAACTGACATTAAACTGATCAAAGAGCAGTCCCAATGGCTGGCAAACGCAGAATATTTCAAAAACCCAGACGCCATTCACACTCAACAATACTTTTCTTTTCGACATGAACCGGATGAATTTCGACAAGTGCCACGGACGGAACGAGACCAAGGCTCGGGGAACACGTGATGGACGGGCGCCTAAACCTTCCACCGCCCGCCTAGCTCAATCGGATAGAGCGTCAGACTCTTATGAAGGGCGTGCATAACCCATTGCTTCCGCAATCTGAAGGCTGCGAGTTCGACCCTCGCGGTGGGCTATCGTTTCATCATTTTTTATTTTTTTGTAGGCTTCAGTTTGCTGTTTTGATTCTGATTCCCAAACTGTTCTTTTTTTCTCCGTTTGACTTTCCATCAAGGCGTTCGATTTCAAAATGCTCGAGATATCCCTTGAACCTATATACTCTGCCTACAAAAGCATTCAACTAGTACCTACAACATCATTCCAAACCCATCCAGGACCATCCTTCACCGGGCCTCACCCCCTCCGAACAAACGTAACCGGAACGTCCTTAATCCCCAGCGTCAGCAGCACCTTCGCATCCACCACCCGCGCCCTCCACTCCTCCCTCGTTTCCTTACCCTGCAGCGTCGGCCGCACCCGGTACTCCCGGAGCAGCATCGTCAGGAAGCACACCGCCTCCGTGGTCGCGAATTTGCGCCCGATACACGTGCGGGGACCTATGAAACGATCGTTGGCCCCGTTAGCATGGTCGTATTTTATGTGTATTGGATGACGGGGAAAGAGTTGGGGGTGGACTGACCGATACTGAACGCGGTGAACGCCTCGGATTCATTCGACACGCCGTACCACCTCGACGGGCGATACTCTTCGGGACTGTCGAAATACCTCGGGTTGTATTCTTTCAAACACCATGGTGAGCGCTGCGATTGCGAATGTGTCGAGGGGGGATATACACTCACGAACGCCGATCATATCGACCAAGACCTGGGTTCCTTTCGGTACGGGCACGATCTTGCTCCCCTCTTCGCCATGAGGGTTAGGGATTTCAAGTACCGTATCCTCGAACGCCTCCCGAATCATGATATACCCGGAAGCTGAATCGACATCATCAGCACTGATGGATAGTACATTAACAAGCGTAAGATTATACGTACGGAAGAGCCTCAGAGCTTCGTAAAAGGCTGCAAGCACTTTGTCAAGCTTCCCATAATCCTCATAGGTCTAGGAAATGGTTATCAGGATGTACGGATTGGACGAAAAGATCATAGCAAGCTGACCGGGTCACGGGTATGCCCAACGACGGAGATGATATGCTGATAAAGTTCTTCTTGTATATCGTCGTGGAGGGCAAGGAAACCAAGCGTCGCCGCCAGGGTATGCGCAGTAGTTTCTGAATTTAAATTAACATCTCAGGCGCTCATTTGCAACGGAACGAGAATACTCACCATGTCCTGCAAACAGCATGATAAAGACGTTCCCAATCTAATCAGAAGCGATTTAATGAGTCCACGATATCAGAGGGGATGGTCTGCGGAAATAACGCACCAGCTCTTCATCGTCCAACTTGAACTTCCCTCCTTCATCCTCGTTCGCCTTGACCAGCAGCGAAAACGCATCTTCGCCCAGACTACTCGGCCCGTCCACGCCGCGTCCACTCAGCTCAGCCTTGCGCTCCGCGACCTGCGTCTGCATGAACCCCCTGAGCACTTTCTGTCCTTCGACGCAGTCCTGCATTCTGAGAAAAGACAATCAACACCAGATATCAACCTGAAAGTAGTTAAGAGAAAGGCGGGATGGGATGGTGCATACTTTTTGAACGGTAGATTCTGGATCCATTTGGGGACAAATGTCGAGATCATAAAGGTGTCTGCAACGACGCGTAACGTCTCTTGGATGGACATCCGCCCATCGGCTGCCCTCGGCGGTTCCGACCAGGTGAATGAAAACCCGAATCCACATCGTCCTATGATCAAAAGCGCCAGCTGAATCGAAGGCCATCTCACGGTAAGTATGGACATGGATGCAGTAGCACACCATTAACGCACCTTAAAGGTCACCGATTGTACTGCGGGCAAGCTGATTTCTTTCTTATCCGTCCAGCCTTCTTCCGATATCATCTCGCGGTACGTTGTCAGCGTTTCTCGCCAAACCATCTCAAACCTGCACAACAGTGTAAGTGAGCAAAGATATTCTGAATAGTCCTAGCAAGTGAATTGTACGCACAACTTATTGTTAAACGCAGGACCCATAATTCGACGATGTTTTCGCCACACATCCCCATCGGAAGCGACAAGATTCATTCCCCAGACGCTGGCACATAATTGCAATGTAAATCAAAGCAATCGAAATCAACGAAGAGGGAGGGACGCACAGAAGCGATTGGCTGGCGGATTCCGGCTTGTAAAAACTCCTGCCTCCACTGCTGGAAGCCACCTGCCTGGTAACATCGATATTGGAAGTATAGAACGTCGGCGGTCCCGCAAGGAGAGGTACGAGGGAAATAGTGTCGTTTCCATAGCGCGTATACACTATCCACGATGTATCAGTCTGACGGGGCACCACGAGAAGTTAACGGCACTCCACTCACAAGTACGCCGCCAATTCCACACAAAATAGAAGCCTGGGTTCCACCATGTTGTTGGGAGGAGGACTCCAGGTAGACTGAAAGGGTGGAATAGCACACGGAAGCCTGGAATATGGCTGACCGCCTGCGATCGTGTGTCGGTAAGTAGTGCTTTACAACACAAGAAATAATTGCAGACCTTCAGACCCTGAGGGTATTTCAACACCTTAGACCCAAGGAATATGACAAAGAGCGCAGAAAAGACACTAGAGATGCTGATGTGACCACGCAGGTCATCCACCAGCCCGAGAGCAAGGCCAGTTGAATTCGCAGACATGTTCTCGGCTGCCAGAGAGGGAGAACTTGAAGAAGGCTGGAGTGGGACGGTTGAAACCAGCCTCAAGGACAAGAGGATATTAAGTAGCGATTTTCAAGCACTCTGTCGTGTGAATAGAGGCTCAAGCAGGACAGGATTGTCAACCACTGCCAGCAGTCCAAAAAAGCCCAGCGACATGAGGTTGACATCACAAGTGTGTGCGCAATACGGCCATCTCGGAGCTTAATTGACATTCCAGTCGGGTAAACCAGTACGCGGTAACTGCCGTGCTAGCCGTGCACCGGGCCGACGTAGGCCGACGTTCGTAATATCGATGACAGGCATTTCTGGGCAAGTTTCTGCAGTTTCTGGGCATCTTATACATACGCATGGAATTTGTGTAGAATTTGTGTAGAATATCTGCTATTTCTTCCAGATGGGTTCAGAAAATGACCAAATTACTGCAAAATCCAGCAATGAAGCACCGTATTCTCATTCGTCATATCATCTCCAAGGCTCGTTGAACATCATCAGCTATGGATGTATCCCAAGTCCATCGCCACTCCTTCTCAATCGCTTGCCACACAGGCAGCAGTCTTTCCAACGAGACCGCGTCCCCCTCCTTCACATCCTCAAACCCAGGAACTTCGAGATCATACCGAAGCCCTTGGCTCCTAGAAGCGTCCGCCACAAAATTGCCAAAGGGCGTCCGGATCGTATTGTAGACCTCTGCAATTTTCGAAACGTCGACAGCCTCATCCTTCCGAAGGGCCTTGTTCAGGACCTGGCCGAGGATGTAGGCATCCTGATCATGTAGGATGAATATGTATTGCAAAATATAGCAGAATTCACGGTTTGCAGCTGCTTACCTCGATCGCCTGCCCCGCGCCATTCCCAAGGTGAGGACCCATTGCATGTGCCTGTGCATTGAATAAAATAGAAGCCCGTAGATAGATTTATGCGGAACTCACCGAGTCTCCCAGAAGAAAAACGGAGCCTTCAGCATATCTATCCAAGGGTCTGACAACCTCAACCGCCCACCTGGACGGATTGTGAACGTTCTATAGCCACCCAAACAAAAAATGCGGAACCCCATTAGTTGGATGAACAAAACCTACGACGAGCGTCAAACGCGCTATTCACCCTGGTGATGCATTGGACCTCTTTGGACCACTTCTCGTAGAGGGACGAGACGGCGTCCGTGGTCGATTCCGTCACGGCGGGCCCCTCCACGAACGTGCCCTCTTTATCGAACTCGGAGACATAAGCTGCGACGTTGACGAGCTTCCCGCGGGAGATGGGATACGAGACGACGTGCTATGTGGCTCTCACATCAAACCGTCGCTCTTGAATATCAAGGGATTGGACCTTACCTTGGACTTTCCCATATACTGCGAATGTAATCAGTCCATCTCCGCTGTGTAACGGAATAATATCGAAAGGCACGAACCACAACGGGATCCGTCAAGCAAGGATGGTGCGGCATTTCCTTCCGGATCAGCTCACTGTCAATCATACTTCTGTAAATAATGGATCCACTCCAGACAGGCCGGGCCTTCGTCTCCGCCTCCCCCTCGCTCAGATCATAGAGCCTCGCCAGAAAACCCTTGCGAACAACAGAATGCACACCGTCTGCACCCACGAGTATATCGCACATCGCCGTCTCTCCATTTCTGAAATGCAGTTCTATTTCTTCGCCGGACTGTCGATACGATACCAAGCGCCTGTTGAGGTGAACTTGGGTGTTCGGGGAGATATTCTTCAAGAGGACAGTTTGGACGTCGGCTCTGTGGAAGCCGATGGAGCCCAGCATGATATCAGGGAGTCGAACGTCCTCCTGCTGGTCGCTCTTTTTCATAAGAAACGGCCGCTCTGCAGCGTATAGGTACACAAAGCATCAGAAATGTACACGACAGATTGAATTGGAAGCCACGCACTTGGTATCCCTTCCGAAGGTGGTTCTTGCCCAGGATTCATATACGCGACGAGATCATCCTCCAATCCCAGATCCTTAATTATCTCCCATCCTCGCGGCCAAATTGTGATCCCCGCGCCCACTTGCGTCAGCTTCGCTGCAGCCTCGTAGATATCAACCTGGATAAGCGCATCGAGGTCCAAGCGGGTAATAGCCACGGCTAATGTCAAGCCGCCAATACCACCTCCACTATCGCACAGATGATATACCAGCCGATTTAGATTGAGGGGCAAAAAAAAAATCAAGGACTTACACGATTGCCAGCCTCAGTTTCGGAGCGCTTGTCATTTCTCTCTGAGAGGAAGAGGGTGTCTTCAAGGGTTTTTTCCCTATCAGCCAGCCAAAATGGCCCCCCTGTACGCTTTAGTACCGTCCCCATCATTGATGCTAGTATCATGTCGACATCATGTGCTATATTTGGCTCCGCTCGGATAGTTGCATTCCGGACTAAGTGCACTGTGTACGCTCGTTCACCTGTTCATCGGCCCCTTCCAGCCCCTTCCCCTCCCGCGCCGTCTTGCCTTGCTCGAACACGCGCACGCGCACGTGAGGACACTGTGGACGCGTACGCGCGCAGAGACAGCCGCGAGGACGCAGTATGTACGCCCCATCTCGGCGCTCGTTCGTCTGCCTGCCTGTCCGCCACCCGACGCGTAGGTGGGAGACAACGGCGCCGGCACCCGCGCCATGTCTCCGCTGCTCCCCATCTCAGTCGCCGCCACCTCCCCTTCCCGACTGTTAAGTAGAACGACGACGAATGCGCTGGCTTAGATTTTCATGGGGCCATTGGGCACTGAGGATGATCTTCTTCAATCATGATACACATACCTAACCTAGAAGCTGACTGAGGACCAGATATACTCCATTCATCATGTCCGTCCGTCAAGCAGCCTGCATCTGGGTATTTCATTGTTGATAGCGATGTCGCGACCATGCAGACTCGGTCGTAGCATTATGATTCGCATGCAAATACATCCAACGACAGAACCGGTGCCAGCCACGACGTTCAGCTTTGCTTTCACTGGGGCGGATAGCGCTCCTGAATGGCGATGAATCCTGCCTTGTTTGGCGCCTAGAAAAAACTTACTTGCGCAGAGCTGACTACATGAATCCGTACTCGCAGACGAAGAACTGAGAGAAGTGAATTTTCAAAGCTCCTCACATCCCGCAATCCTTATTTCGAAATTTCAATCTAAATCTTTAGCTCTTTTTCTCTTTTTCTCTTTTCAAACTTCCGTGCAAGTACTGCCTTCCAGTAAATTCCCAACTCTGAACGTTGAACGTTGAACGTTGAGCCTCGAACCCTCAATTCAAACCAAAATACACTCCCCATGCCGTAACCCTTCCAACGAAAATTCTCGAACTAATTAACCGCACACAAGCCCGCAGGCAGGGAGGGTGTCGGAGTAGTGCTACTCAAACCTTCCCCAAACCTAATTATCCTCGCGCTGCCACGCACCCCAGCCGACCTCCCCGCTCCCCGCTCCCCGGCGAAGTACCCCCCAATCCAAGTCCCATCACAAAGCCACTATCAACGGACCCAACACCCTCATCAAGCCCCGAGCTTGTCAACCGTTGCTCGCACCATAGTATCTACTTACTTCCTAAACTAAAGCCATTATTATTAGTCTTGTCAATCTTCTTCGTCTACTTTCTGACTTCTATTATTACTACTGCCCGTTTTGAACAATGAAGGCTCTGATTATCGTCCACACTATGCAAGTCCCACAAGCCAAGAATACATCCCTGGCAGGCTGGCGCTATCTCTGGCGCTACAACTCTCAGATCAGAGACCAATCCTAACGCGCTAGCTAGCCTAAAATCTATCACCAATCCACAACCATACGCGTAGTCCAGCTCAGCGACGAAGTCAATCGCACACATGCACATCAAAGCGTCGGAAACCACGCACGGCCTCGCGCGCGCTCTCTCAATCAGCGACGGGCTCCGTGCGCACCGGAAATCCCCCACGAAGCCCAAGGATCACCAACCATCAACGACGTCAATGTATATCCGTCCGTGCGTCTTAATTCCCGTTCCCAAGAAGCGCAGTCTAATCTAGTCTAATTCTTTCTGCTCAGCGCGTTCCACCGCTCCCCGCGCGGTACTTACCCTTATTTTCGGTCGGCGTCGCAGTTTCAGAAACGGCACCACCGAATCTCCTCGGCCTAACGTCATGCATCATGCACCACGTCACCATAAGTATAACACAAATGCACATCAACGGCCATGTCGAAGAAGAAGAAAAAAAAACGAGCAACACGGAACGAACAAGAAGTGCGCTTATGCAGCAAATTGCGACGACGTTCTATTTGTGGGGGGTACAACAAAAGATAATGAATAATTCTACAAGGTTTTGATTTCATGTATATGGAGTGATGGCACATCGGCTTCGGATTCTGGAGAATGAAAGGAGCGGGAGACGGGCATCGCTGCCCTTCATTCGACCACATTCGAAGCTCCAGAACGACAGTGCCAATCACGATCGGGATTGAAGAAGAAGAATGCGAAAGTAATAAAAAATGCGAGCGACGGTGATTGAGGGACGCGGGGAGAAGCCGAGAATTAAAAGCTCTCGGACGAAGGAAAAGGTAGTGATGGACGGTGTGGACGGGGAGAAAATAAAATCTTCCATTTTCACGGCAACTCTTCATCGGACACCAGAGTTGACTCTCCATAGAAGAGTCATATGGACGAGCAACATCATTTAACATGTTCACGTCACAATAATCCACAAGGGACAATGAAGAGCACCGGATAATGGAAGAAATGACCGTGTATAATCTTTAAGAATAAAAGAGAACGCGCGCGGAGTGAATGACAGTTTGTGGAAATGAGAGAAGGCGCAAGCCTGTAATGGGGAAGTGGAAGGAGGTTGTCCATGGTATTCGAAAGCGATAGCGATAGCGATTGACGATGCGGGTATGATGATAACTTCTGCTCGATGTGGGAAAGCATTTGGAAAGCGAGATGAATGACGTAACTAGAAGGGGTATGCTGTATGCTGACTATACTTTTTTTGGGGCGCGATGTCGTCATGGACCGACACTATCTCTAAAGGATAGACTGATGATGAGCTGGGCTAGTAAGGAGGTCTCTTGAAGTCGTCTGCGATCACCTGTGCTTCTGGATCATACACGTCTCGATTAGACTTGCCCGAGGCATCGTAATCGCCATACGCGCTTTTATCAATGGGGCTTTCGAAAGTTTCCATCTAGAAGATGCAGTAGTGTATCAATATAAAATTATCGTCAGAGAGAAGATGCTAGGGAGTGAACGCACTTGTACGTGAACACCCGGCTCTGCATTCGCGGTCGATACCTTAGTTGAAAGTTTAGGACGATGACCTGCCGACATATTGGTACGGAAGGCGATGGTAGAGCCACCAGTTGTAACGCTGGGGCGGTATTAGACCGGTCGTCGGCTATGCACAGTAAAGAAATAACGTACGGGAATGTTTGCGCCCCGTTGTTCGAAAAGTTGCTCAGCCGGCGGACAATACGGCAAGCTACAATCTATCGTAACGTGAGTCAGCTGGAGCTCAATCAAAAGATAGTTAAAAGAGGTTACCGAAGAGATAATGGCGGCGGGGACATTCGCGATAATGGACATGACGGGGTTCAGGTTCATGAGCATGAAAATCTTCAAAAATGATCAGCTGAGTGAATAAGAATGTAATATAAAATTTCTTACTGTTGCAACGAGGTTGGCCAAGAACCTGGGTTTTACGTGAGCATATGAATACTTCAACGACATTGGAATAGTCACTTACGCCATCAAAAAGAAGATCAGACCATCAGTAAAGATGAGCTCGACCAGTTTGGAACGACCAGTTTTAGGGTAGAGCAATTTGAACGCCGTCAACAATAAGACCACGAAGTCGAAACACATTGAATAAATAAACGTGATCGCCAGGAGTTTGTTGTCGGTGTTGGTAATGACGCATTGGCCGTCAAGCCACTGCGCTTTCAGCAGAACACCTATACTCGATATTAGAAGGTTTTCCAACAGGATTCAGAGCGCAATATACCGTGAAGTAGGAGCGACCAATGTCCCATAATAATACCAACGAGAGGCACGACGATGTACCACTTCCTGGACCACACTGCCATTCTGATCCCCGATGCTTTAGTTGAATATATGCGTGGTAAATGCGTGTACTTACGTCCTCAGAGAGAGATTGATACTCGCAAGACCAATAGCGGCATTTCCAAAGCACTAACCATCAAATCAGCATAGCGCGACCCCGAAAAGGCGCATATATTCCCTACCTGATTGAAAGTGTACAAGTTTTGACAATTGATTTCCCTAACGAAAATTAAGGTGAGTATGAACTGGCATGCATAAGGCGAGATAAGCTCGCACGTTGTTACGTTCAATGCAATGGCTCTGATAGATTCCAATGAGTGCTAGTCAAGTGAGGAACAGAGTTGAGAGACGTACATTCCAACCAACGCAAACAGTAGACAGTAGCGGTTCAAGAAGTAGAAGATCTATGTGACGTCAAATAAGCCAAGCATAGCGCAGAAGACGCGTCGACGCGACCCACCATTGGCCAACGGAATGTCTTCTTGCGCGAGATGTACGCCCAGTCGAAATCCAAGGAGACAACCCACTCCCATCTGCGTATTCTCGTCAGACGCATCAGCGAGGCCGGCGAGGACATTGCTCACATATATAAGCCCAAGAGAACGTGCATAAGCCTATCGAAGGCCTCTGTTGGGTGCAGCGGGCGTTATGAGCGGCGGTATGCAGCATGAATGGAAGAAGACATACGGCCATCCTTGATGATCTCGGCGGTGGACTTCCAGTCAACCATTACGACAGCGGGGGATTAGAGAGTGGGGGGAGTGGAGGACGACGGGGCGATCCGAGGGTAAATTGAAGAAAGCAGTGATACTTATAAGTGATTTGGTACGCGATCTGTTTTGGGATATGAAAAGTCACGGGCTTCCGACTTCTTTCTGAGAAGATGTCGTGCTTACCTTCAGCCGCTTGCCCGACATCGAAAAGGGTTCTTCTGCCAGAAAGTCGACTGTCGGAAGACGATTCCCAGATTCCATCATCTCACCATTTAGCGTGTACCTTTTCGCCCTACACATTTTAACCATATGTGGCCCGTCGATCAGAACATTCATATCGCAGCAGTGACTGCTCTAGAACTAAAACGGGCCTTGCTTCTCGTCGCTGGAGTAGCTGGTGTGCGTGTGCGCAGTTGTGGGCCGTGAACGCTTGCGCTGTTGTCAACCACAAGCCACACGCGTGCAATACTTAGCCCACCGGGATGGCCCTCCGAAATCGCCTGATTTGGATCGGAGCTATATTCACGGAGATATCTCCTCGACCCTGCCTCTTCTCCATAAGTATGTATGTTTTCAAGCATTTCCTCTCCAAAATCGCCTCCCTTGATGGCTCTTGTCAATACGGAATATGCAAACATTGCCAAGGTACTGATCAAGATCATATTTTCTCGATCTCGAGTCTCGTCTAGTCTCGTGCGCCTGGAGGGCCGACGAATTCAATAAACGACAATTTAACTTGAATTGACCTCTCCACGTCTGGGGTAACATCAAATGGAAAAAAATGCGTCTAATTTACTTTTGAGACCCAGCATTCATAGGCATTCATTCATCTGCATCAACCCCAAATGATGCATTCCAAGACTGGCATATGTAGACTTCGCCCGGGCCTGCCACTGTCCACAGAACGCCATGTTATTCTTGGCACTCAGTCGCGATCCACAGCTCAGAGTCGTCCATCATCTCTGTGTGCAGGCTAACGACTTTGAGTTTAATCCATACACCGAGGGAAAAGCATACTCCCGCGTTACGCTCCAGCCACCATTCCTGGATATGTTTTCCCGTGCACGCGTTGCTAGAACTTCTCAGCCATTATTTCCCACCGCTCTGGATGAGCGTTCAGGTTGGCAGGCGCCGAATTAGTTGACTTCTGTAGGAGGGAGTTAAGGCGTCTTAGGAAAGGTCTCCGCAGGACCGCAAGAAATGAATATATTAATTCAATTTCGCTTCTAATTTCTGGCAAGGCCCCAACAGACTTTTGAATTTTCAGCGCTTCACGCCCCCAGCTATTTCCCAAGCCTCCGCCACTGTGGATCCCCATCCCCATCCTAGCGCGCACCGGCGGACTCGACTACCGTTTTTGGGTGATCTCTCTTTTCAGAATAAAGCCACTCGTCCTAGCAACTACAACAGGTGTGAACCGTGTGATGCGTTCTGTGCAGATCTATGTTCAAATTCTGGTCCCATACTCTATCCGCGAATGTCACGATACACATCTAATTTTGAATTGATTGACATCTCCACGCACATACCGCAGGGGAGAGAACAAAAGGACTTCATCTCTCTTAAAGCTTTCAATCGATAGCCCATATTCTATTCAATCCCCACAGGCTACTGTCAGGTCTTCATTAACGTATCGAGTAACATAAAAGGAACTTTTTGCGGCATGATATACAATCTAACTCACCTTCTATTAAATTCTAGGTTGGTTTAAAGTTGCTATCTTTTCAACAACTTAACTCAAAGATAGAAGACCGACGGAATATCCGCTGCCACTGCCGTACGCACCAGACTCAGGTCCCATGCGCACACGCTCCAATACTCTACGCTCTTCTCAGGCCCTCATCCACGGGCGCTCACCGTCTAAACTCGGCCGCAGATGGGAATTCGAAGAGCTGGTCATTCCCTAACTCACCGGAACTATATACATTCCCACAATCACTACGAAGCCATTTTTTTTCAACCTCCCACGACGCATACAGGCGATAACACACCACCGACGCAGTGTGGTAAGCAGAACTTTAGAGAAGAACCTACTTAGTCTTAGTGGGGTGCATATGGCGCAGCAGTCCTCCAGGCTGCAGAGGCCCTGCGCTCCACTTCTGATCTGGCAATAAAGCAGCCGTTACCTAGCATCGCGCGCGCGGGTGGTAGCCATCCCCCAAGCGTCGCTCTATTCGGAATCAGACACTATCAGATACTCATCTTCCGAGGTATACGCAAACACTGACGCAAACACTGATCGCGCGCAGGGCTGCGCATCAATACATCAAGGGTCGAGCGGTCACCGCATCACTGCGCGCTAAGCGTAGGGCACACCCCGACGCCCACTGACGCCGCGCCACAATGGTGCGCACAAGTGCGCACACCAAGTGCACACCGCCAGCGAGCGCAGCGTGCTGAACAGTTTTTCCCTCGCAGTGCGAAAGCTGTGTTTATTAGCATTGCAATAAGGGTTGTTTCTAAAAGGTCCTACCGGATTACACGCGCGGATGTGGGTGGGTCTTCTACGAATTGTGATTGACGTTGCGTCGCAACATTAGAAAAAGTTCTCAATTGAAAACTCAACCTAAAGGCGTAGTACTCCCGCGGCCACGCGCACCCCTCCACCGCCTCCGAAGCCCTCCAGTATTTTTTTCCAACGCGTATCACGGTCTGTTAAGGATTCCAGTTTGTTTTCCCAGTCTCTGCTTGGAAGCCCGCAGACGCAGTATGGCGTTTAATCTGTACAAAAAATAAATCCCACACCTATTTTGATATCCCCAGAAATTTAATGCATTTTTTTGTGTTTCTCCCAGTTTGTGAGGTCACTTCAGGAAGTCAGGTTGGGGCTCAAAATTGCGGGATTTTGAAGAGTTTCCGCGACTTTCCAACCAAATCCCGCGACTTTCATCCCGCGACTTTTGCACAAGTCAAATATCTCCACTTTTTATAATAAGATACCTCCCCCATATTAAGATTTTAAGCTATGTTTTTTCCGCTACTTTTGAGAGCCTACAGTCCGCGACTTTCAGACGTTCAGCAATCCCGCGACTTGCGAGACTGGCAAATCTCTAGCCGACGGCGATCAATCCGGCACATCAAGCCGATACCAGCACTGCCACACTAGCGTTGAGCGCTACCCATGATTGCAATGGCAAGTCCACTGTCTTCATTACCATCTTTGAGGCCTCATCCTCCATCCTGCCTGTCCTTGCTACAGCATACACATAATATGTTTTTAGAGTCTAAAATTTCTTTTTAAGTTACTGATTTAGACCAAATCAGTATTTTGCTTATTACCTCTTACTACGTGCAATAAAAACATTTTTGTCCTGTCACTTCCGTCTGATTTCAGTAAGGCCTGAGAGTACACCGGCCTTTCAACCACTGCTATCTTGTAATGTATACTAATACAGACCCGGTTTATTGCGGTCCACACTTGAATAAAAGAAAATTATCTTCGACGTCAGTCTAATATGTTTAGTGCTTTAATAATATAGTTTAAAATTCAATTTACTGGGTTTACACCCAGAACTTGGACCAGCTTTACCATCCATTAGATTATCTGTTGTTTACATCAGAATATACCACACAAGCAACACACAAGAGAGCATGTCCATCGTCGACGGGCTGTGGACAGTGGAAGGCGACGCGCTGTGTGGCAGTGCTGGTATCGGCTTGATGTGCCGGATTGATCGCCGTCGGCTAGAGATTTGCCAGTCTCGCAAGTCGCGGGATTGCTGAACGTCTGAAAGTCGCGGGACTGTAGGCTCTCAAAAGTAGCGGAAAAAACATAGCTTAAAATCTTAATATGGGGAGGTATCTTATTATAAAAAGTGGAGATATTTGACTTGTGCAAAAGTCGCGGGATGAAAGTCGCGGGATTTGGTTGGAAAGTCGCGGAAACTCTTCAAAATCCCGCAATTTTGAGCCCCAACCTGACTTCCTGAAGTGACCTCACAAACTGGGAGAAACACAAAAAAATGCATTAAATTTCTGGGGATATCAAAATAGGTGTGGGATTTATTTTTTGTACAGATTAAACGCCATAGACGCAGAACTTCCAGACACTTCCCCACACCAAGTCTGACACCCTATATGGAATGTCTTGTCAAACTCTCTGTCTGTACGAAATGACAGCCGAGACCGGGAAATTCCCTCGAAAGGATAGCACTTAAGCGCCTGCCACACTTCCTTCTGGGTAATAAATGACGATTGTGGAGGCTCATTTAGGAGCATCGATATTGCCTGATATATTGCGCGCTCTTCTTCGATTCTTCTCATTGCGCGGATAGTCTCCTTCTACCGAGTAATAAGATAACAGTTAACTAGCTGCCGCGGCTGCCCTCTTAAATGTGGCGTCAAGATATTCTGTAAAGACCTCCACCGAAAATACCTTTTCGCGGTTCTTTCCAAGCGGCAAATCCCAACGCGTATGGGCCTCTAAGTATACCTTCATGAGAATTATTTCGATTCCCCACGATACACCGCCGCTTCGATTTTGAACGTCTTACTTGGTTAGGCTGGTCTCCCGGACCGGCGTTGGAATTTCAGTTGTAGGACCCAGGTCCGGGTTCATCGATAGCAGATAGCACTGTGGGTTCGGCCGCTAATAAGCAAGTGATATATAGGAAAGAAGTATGTACATATGCTAAGTAATCTCATTTACAACCTATTCAAATGCACCTCATGGGCCGTATTAACATGCCTGAACGGCCGCCGATGTATATTGAATGTGGCACACATCTTATATACCACCCAATGAACCAGAATTCGGGGTGACATGGGCCACCATCGAGCCGTTGAGGCGACGGCCAAGAAAAGAACTTGCAGGGAAGTATTTCGAGATTGGTGAATTTTTGCTTGAAGGAAGGTCGACCCTCCGTGCTTTGAAGGTTGATAGGAAGCTGTCTTTTCTTAGAAAAAGAGCTCACGCGGGCACGTTTACTCTCCAGAATTTCCGGTTGCCCGAAGTTCAACTCCACCACCTCCCTATTCAAACTCGTGTTGAAGGCTGAACAACCGTGGAGTTCAATTGGTGCCCAGTGGGATCGGCATTTTGCGCGTCCTTGCTCAATCTGATGATAATCTCCGTATTCATTTGAAAATTAAGTTTATTTAGGAATCGTAAATGCATACTTACTTGAGCAATACTCGGGGAGAAGAACTAGCTTCTCAAAGCCTCCTACAGCAGTACAAAACCCCAAACAAAATAAGCATGATTGAAAGGGAGATTTGGACTTGGAAAGATCGACGATCATCAAGATCAAAAGTCCGACATATAAGGCAACATTATAATCATCGCGTATGCATCACACCATCAAAGCATTGTGACATCAGTCCAAAATTCAACCAGAAACTGGCGAAAAACTTGTGAGAACACGCGAAGAAATGGTTGGTGACAAGCATCGACCAGCTGGCGATTTGTAGGAAGGAAATGGTCAAAGCATGTCAGTCGGCACATGAAGTCACTGCATCCGTTCAAGAATGCCAGTGGACATGAATCTTGCGACATTCGGACTCGCCAGGGCACGCGAGTGGCATCGGTCGGGCAGACGGCCGGAGTGGGAGTTTGTGGAAGTGTCCCTTCCGCAGCGCCGCTTTCAACGTTAATCTCAAGGAAGCCCAGAACCACATACGCGCACTCTGGAGTCTGGAATGGAGGGAACCGACTTTGTCAAATGGTAATTTGAATTGGGGACTACATAAAACACAGCGTTAACATGATGATGGGATGGAAAACAGGAAAGCATCGATAGCAGGTATATAGCGATAAATGATTTGCGATATGGATAATTCTATTTGAGCAAACTTCATTCCCCGTGTTCATTTGAGCCTCCCTCCTTGAATGTGACATGCATGGGAATAGCTCGATGAATGGTATCACCAGAGAGATTTTGCAGGGTATCGTTCCTTGATCATAGGAATGGAGAGAAGAGTGAACGCGAATGGGGATGATGAGCGAGTGGACGGATTTTTTCTAAATCCAGAGTTGTTTCGTCGAGTATAAGAGGGTATAAGGGGTTTTAATGCCTACGATTACTCGGTTCAGTTGTTTATTAACAGGAATAAAAGATAAAATGACTTACAACAATAAGAAAGAGATGCTGCCGAGATGAGCTGCGGTAATAACAAAAGAACACTAGGATCCCAGAGAGGCTTTAGCTTCGACGTCTGCGTCGTCGATGTCGGTTTCGCTTTCTTCCTTGTGGGATGTTGAGAAAAGACTTTGCTGGTGCGGTTGTTGCGCCGCATGGGTGAACGTTTCCATCTATAATTCTCATGTCAGAAAAGGGTTTGTAATGACCGAGGGATCAAGGTCTAACCTGGACGTGTACTCCTGCCGAAGGTCCCGTCTTCGGCGCGAAGTGAAGAGTAGGCATGCGCGAGGTTTGGGAAGTGACAGGCTGGTTGCTCATCGATCCGCCACTTAATAGAAAAACATCAGTTAGGCGTGGTTAATATCGCATAAAGTAAACCAACTTACTATATCTCTGCCCCAGCTGCGGTGAACCTTGTCAAGCGACGTACGGCACGACAAGCCACAATCTATTCAAACAGTTAGACTAAGAAGAAATGAAATACGTAGTGACTTGCCGTCGATGCCACGGCGGCAGGAACATTGAATATTATACTCATAATTCCGTTGAGGTTCAACAACATGAATACAGTTGCGATAAGGTTGGCCAGGAAGCTAAAATTAATTTGTCAAAGACATGTCCTCCAAGATTAAATGAAGGAATGGGAATGCTCACGCGATAAAGAAGAAAATCAATCCATCTGTAAAAATCATGTGGACCAGTCGACTCCTACCCGAGAGGCTCGACTTAGTGCTGCTCCCAACGCCTACTAGCTTGTAGATATTCAGGAGCAGCACGGTCAGATCGAAGACCATAGAATAGATGAAAATCGCCGCCAATATCTTATTGTTGGTCTTGATGATTTGACAACCAGCTCCGTCAACCCACACAGCAGTAAGCTGAACGCCTGAGAGACGAATAAGTTCAAACCAAAGGCTGTTGATCTCAAATGGCGACATACCTTGGAGGATTAAGGACCAGTGACCGAGAATAAGGAGGGTAAGACCTCCTACGACATATTTATTGAGACTCCAAATCGCCATCCTAAAAATAATAACGTCAGCCGGAATATGTTCGAGTCGTCAAAAGTCCCCTTACGTTCGGATTGAGAGGTTGATACTAGCAAGACCAATGGCAGCGTCGCCTGCTATCTATCATAACTTTAAATCAGACAGCTCTTCGTACTGAAATGGAGGATAACTACCTGATTGAATGTGTACAAAGTTTGGCAATCAAATTGGCTACATCGAGATAGTAATTAGCACAGGTCCATGAGTCGAGGGATGAAGTCAGCTCACGTAGTCATATCGAAAGATATCGCACTGTTACCAGCATGAGATACATTGCTGAATTCACGACGTTGTGTTACTCACATTCCAATCAGCGCAAAGAGAAGAAGATATCTGTTCGCGAAGTAGAAAATCTATCGATTCGGAGGTGAGTTGAAGTGCAATGGAATGACATCAAAACCTTATGCGCACCATTGGCCAGCGGAATTTCTTCTTCCCTGTCATGTAGTCCCACTCGAAGTCAAGAGAAATAAACCATTCATATCTATACCCACACATAATGAGGATGAGTATGAGATCCGTTATTAGAGACACGCACATGTAGAGACCCAACAGAGTGTGCATAAGCTTCACAAATATGCCCGCCTCCTTCGTGATTTCGCCCAAAGAACTCCAGTCAGGCATGATGAGAGGAATGAGTGATAGAACTAGAATGGGGAGTGAGTCGACGACCAAAGAAGAAGGGGAGGCCAGAGACGCGCTGAAGCGACGGCCACTCCGACGGCAAGCTTTTGAAGGTTTCTAGCACCTTACTCGATTACGCACCTTATATGGGGATAGAGCAATTAAGCGCAACCCTGCCACGGACCCTTAGCAAGATGAACTCAAGATGAAGCGCGTGTTTAGTCACAGGTAAATGGGAAATAAAGAACCAATCTAACAGAGTTAAGTTCAGGTGGTTCGACGTTTTACCGCACCGGCGAATTGCGAGAACGACGACGCAAGAGGAGTCCACAGTGTGCGATGAGCAGAGCGTATCGTTTTACAGGATTGCGGAGAATGACAAATCGCCAGTGCACTCGCTAGAGATTTTCGGTACATAATATCCATCGTCAAATCAAGCTCGGGACAATCCGCGTCGCGCGATGGGCCTTTTACAGAGAAGCCTGATTCAGATCTGGTCTAAAAGAAGATTGTACAAAAAAAACCCACACCTCCATTGGAAACTGGGATTGGAAAAACGGACCAATTCAGTCTCCACAAGGTCGGCTTCCTCGTCCGAGTCCAGAAAATAATTCAGCTGGGAACGAGTGGGAATGCTTGGGGAACGCTTGGAAAAGGCTTCTGTATAAATTGCATCATGAGTTTGTTGCCAGTCCCCGAGTAGGCAACCCTGTCACTGAGGCTACCGCTGGCCACTGAAGCATAGGATCTGTCGGATTCTGTCCAAGACTTGGACCAAGAGGGCCTTCAAGATATTCGGAGCGGAAGTTCGGGCTATTCAAGAAGCGCGAAGGCTTCCATTTCAGGAGAAAACATTACACAATGGTGGCAGGAGACAAAGCGCGAGGCATCGATTCATCAAAATGCAACCGAGGCCTTGTTTGGTGGTATGTACGCCTCGTGGTCACACAAATCCAACACAAACCCAACACAAACGCCGTCATTCATTCTCCTTCCCCTCGGTATATGTGCCCGAATCGCTCGCTCGCCCCATGTCTCAACAACAATGGCCACCAGCAAAAACATGTTCCAAAAAGGCTATTTTTTAGAATGTCTCTCCCCGAATGACAGTCCTTGTCACTTCTTTAAGCTACGTAAATCTCATTGTTTGCCGAGCGCTCCAGCGAAGACCGGAGCGCACCGCCTTGTCCCAGCCCGGGAGTCTGGCCATTGACACCGTTGTGGGTATGTAGTGAGCAAGTAGTGGGCCTCCGTGTCCACTGCGGCTTGCGATGCATTCTCCACTTATCGTCGAATTGCCAATTGGGTTTCTTTGATTTTCGTTCAAATGCAATATTAGTGAATTTCGGAGTAAATCTTGAAAAAATGAGACTGCTTTGGCCTGGGCCGCCTTAGCATCAAAAATTGGCTTCCGATCGTTCAGCGCTCATAAAATAACGACATTCTTGGATTCTCCTTCGAAAATTCTGACCGTCACTCAAATGCATAACCTATAAATGTCTTGGTAAACCCGGCGCAGAACTGCAGGGGTGCAGTTCTACAGCGCCTAAAGGCCTGAAGCATAATGAAATTCCCGACGCCGTTTACAAGCGTTTACATGTATACTATGCATTATCTCCCCGCCAATACCCATGGGCCACACAACTTACTGACTTCTTCAGTCGCCCCTCGGACTTATTGTCCAGGTCGCGCCACCTCCACGTCTAAAAAGTGTCTTTTGAGTTCTCATGGGGCGCTATGCTCGTCTCTTTAAATCCCTAACCTAGTTCATCCACCAGCGCCCCACCCGCTGTTTGCCCGAGGTACAAGTTACCAGTCCTCATTTTCACACACACCATGATCGTGCACCTGGCGGTGAACGCTCCTGAAAATTCTTGACCTCCCAAAGAATCGCTGGCAAGAAGCACATCGATTCGCACAAGCAATGATTAATGAGCATTTGAGCGCACCGCATCTCAAGGAAGCATTTAGAGCTACAATCATGCATATATCATTACACGAACGACCTCAATTCAATCAGACACCCCGCACAGCGACGTCACCTCCCAACCTTCGACCAACCTTCGACAGCACTAACGTCACGCCCTCCTAAAGTCCATACTCGCACAACGGGAACGTAATCTGAGCGTCTGATAAAGATCCCCGTGAAAGCTAAGTACAGCGTCGAACCCCAACGCTTCAGTTCAAGCATAAGTAACGACAACATGTCAAATTTGAAATAAATTTTTTTTTAAAACAATCTGACTGGCGTCTGATTTGCTCTATGGCACGACCTAACCCGAGTAGCTAGTAGCTACATACGCTGTTCCCCTCATAGGCTCTGACAAAACATCTGAGAGGACACAACCCGAATCCGAACGCCTCCCACCCACCCTCGACCAAAATCACCCAACACAAACCCCCAACCACTAACTAACTAACATACAGCCAAAACACACCGCAAGCGCCCAACGGACATCCCCAAAGACCCACATCTTCCAAATCCTCAAGACCAAACACAACGCTCAAACCCCCACCTCCAAAACGGCAAAGTAAGTACACTAATCACTCACATCTTCCACCAAATACATCAAACATAACGAATCCACATCAGTAAGCACAGCAGCCTTTCCATACGCCGAAACGAGGGAGTACTCGAAACGAGGGAGTACTTAGGGACAGGGAAGTCTTGGGGAAGCCCAAGCCAAACAGTCAATTCGTATCATCAAGTCCATCACAAGTCCTCATGCACACGGGCACAAATTATACAATCAATTAATACCTCTACCAAAAAAACACACAACGGGGGCAGCATCCAAAAATCGCGCACCCCGAAGCTGTAATCGAATCCATAAAAGTACATTATCTTTTTCTTCTTTATAGGCGGGCGGGGAACGTGGGGGAGGTGGGAAAGATGGAAAGAGGGAAGTGGGAAAGATGGAAAGAGGGTAGTGGGAAAGAGGGAAGAGAGAAACCAAAACCGAAACCGAAACCACAGTCAAAACCGAGTCCATTGCAAGTCCAAGCCCACCACCACCATCATCATCATCGACTCCAAATCCTGGGGATGGGAGAGGGGAGAGGGCGAAAAGAGGAAACAAAAATGGGAAGAAGAGTGTCCAATGAGAGTCGAGAAGGAGCGGGAGGGGGAGTATACACAGAGAAAAGGCGGAATATCTAGAAGTCCTTGTTCACGTTCATCATCAACCACCACCGACGCTTTACTCCGTAGTCACAGACTTGGCCCTACATTCACGAAACCATACGTCAGCACCAAGTTCCACACAAACCAAGGCAGGAGAAAATAATTTCAAGGAACCAAAAAAAACGCAAAAGCACTCACAAATTCCTCGGGAAATCTACATCACACCCATTCTTCACCGCCAAATGATAGCTCAAAATCTGCAGCGGAATGATATTCAACAGCCCCTGCAAACAATCCACCGTCTTGGGCACCCGGATCGTCTTCACCCCCTCCTTGATGCCCTCGTCGCCCTCATTGCACAGCACGATCGGCTGCGCCTTCCGCGCGGTGATCTGCGCGAACGCCGACTGCACCTTCGGGTAGAGCGAGTCCTGCGTCATGATGATGATCACCGGCATGTTCTCGTCGACCAGCGCGAGGGGGCCGTGCTTCAGCTCGCCTGCGAGGATGCCTGGGGATGGGGATTAGTGGGATGGATGGGGGGAGGTGGTAAGGGGGAAGTGCGTACCCTCGGAATGCATATAACTAATCTCCTTGATCTTAAGCGCGCCCTCAAGACACGTCGCATACCTGCCCACGCCCACAGATCAGCGGAAGAACACAAGGGGTGAATGGATGTATGCGCACTGGTATCCCCTGCCCATCAACAACAAACTCTTGTTCTCCGACACCGTCGACGCGAGCTGCTGGATCTGGCTGTCCAGCTCCAGGATCTTCTTGATCTGCCCAGGGAGCGCGTGCAACCCGTTGATGATCTGGTTCCGGCGCTCCGTGAACGAGATGCGGTCCTCCGAGAGCTGCAGCGCGATCATCAACAGCGCGACGTATTGCGAGGTGTACGCCTGCATCCCAGATCATCATTCATCATCAATGAGGTTGTCCAATGCAAGAAAAAGCCAAGACCGGTACGCACCTTGGTAGACGCCACACCGACTTCGGGGCCGGCATTGATGTGCACACCGCAGTGCGTCTCGCGGGAGAGCGTGGAGCCAACCGTGTTCACGACACCAACACAGAGCGCGCCACGCTCCAGGCAGTAGCGGAGCGCGAGGATCGTATCCGCCGTCTCCCCGCTCTGGCTCAAGAACACAATCACATCGTCCCTGAAAATCGGCGTCTTCCTGTCCAAAAAGTCCGACGCCAGCTCCACCCCAACAGGAATCTCCGTCAGCTCCTCAAAGATCGCTCTTGTCGCGATGCACGAGTGGTAGCTCGTCCCGCACGCGATGAACACCATGCGCCTGCAGCGCCGCATGATCGGCAGGTACGCGCGCAGCCCGCCGAGCGTGATCTTGTTCGCGTCAAAGTTCACGCGCCCGCGCATCGTGTTCACCACGGACTCGGGCTGCTCCCAGATCTCCTTCTGCATGAAGGTGCCGAACTTGCCCTTCATGATGGCGGCAATTTCGAGCTCGAGGGTCTCGATCGTGCGCGTAGCGGCGATTTGGCTGGGTGTCTGGCTGCCCTCCTCCTTGCGCCGCATGCGGTGGATGTGCAGCTCGCCCTCCGCGATGTGGGCGATGTCGTCATCCTCGAGGTAGAGGACGCGCTTGGTGTGCTCGACGATGGCAGCGGCATCGGAAGCAATGAAGAACTCTATGGGTTGGGGGAGGCCATCCTCAGACATGAATGCGCGGCTTTGTGTGCGCAAGACCTTGGGGTTGGCAGGAACGCCAAGGAGCCCGTTAGGGGTGCTGGGTTGAACTTGCAGACATGTCAGCACGCATATATTTGATACATTCATCAGTCCACTCACGAGTGCTGTTGTCGTTGCTGTCTTGGCCAGCAAACTCAACATCGACAAAGTCCACCTTCAATTTCTTGTCGGTCTTGACACCGATAAGGAGGGGAGATCCCCGACGCGCAGTGACGACTTCGTTGGGGTAGTGGCGCGATTTGAAGACAAACGCGAACGAACCCTCCAGCTCCTTCAGCACGGCCTTGACTAAGCCGGTGAAGGTGAGCTCCTTGTCGTGGTGGGTGTCGTAGACATATTTGGTGAGGATGGCGACAGCCTCGGTATCAGTCTCGGTCTCAAACTTGTAGCCTCGCTTTTGGAGGACGATGCGCAGCTCGGCGCTGTTGGTGACGATGCCGTTGTGCACGACGACGAAATCGGATTGGAGATCTGAGCGGATGGGGTGGCAGTTGCGCTCGGAGGGGGGCCCGTGGGTGGCCCATCGGGTGTGGGCGATAGAGACTTGGGAGATGAAGGCCTTGTCGACGTTGAGCGCGGACGTCGCGATTTTCTTGCGGAGGCCGGCGACTTTGCCAACTTCCTTGAAGTAGACGACGGTGCCTGGCTGATCGCCGTCAACGCAGAGCCCGGCGGAATCGTAGCCTCGGTATTCCTGGCGGGCGAGGCCCGCGCATAGGACCTCGAGGACTTCCTTGCGACTCTAAAAACAAACAGGGGTAAGCATAAGCATCGATGGACGAGATAATCGATCTCCGCCGCACTCGCGCGGCGTGGCGCCCCTTGACGGTCGCCTCGCCCGCCAAGATCGCGAATAGCGAACAGCGAACAGCGCGAGGTGTTCCAGGGGCGTGTCTGGACAGGACGTAAACGCACCTTTTCCTTCAAGTAGCTGCAGTAACTGAAGATTCCACACATGGTACAGACAAGGCGGCGGGGTGACTGGAGACGACGGTGAGTACGCTGAGCGCGGTGGGCTGTAGAGGGGGAAGGGTGGATGGGGAGTGGTTCAAGCAGGGTTCAAGTTTTAAAACCCTTCTAATGAGCCTCAAGGCCCCAAGCATGCACAAACAACGTCGTTGCGCTCCGCATCGCCCGCCCACCGTACCGCCTCGCCCACTCCACTCACGAACCCACTCGGCCTCGACTCTCCAGTGTGTCCATATCTGCGGTAGCCCTCTTCTTGCGAGTGCCGACCACCTAAATTTAGACATTATGTTGCTAACTACGATCAAAGAATACATACTCTGTTCTCCAACTCCCTCCACCTTGTAGCTGTTCATCTCGGCGCTGCTGCGTAGCCTAGTCTCCGGCGCGAGCGGAACGCCATCATGTCCTTCAACAGCCTCTGTCCAGTCTCACTCACCACGTCGCATCCACCCTCCCGCTGCCGTTCGCGATACACCCTCCGTCCACCAGCAGATCCAGCCGCAACAGCGCAGGACCGGACGCACGGCCACCACCTATGGCCAACATTTAAGCCAGCAATCCCAGCGGCAACAACACCCAAGGACGACACGGCGATCAGCACACAACTTACCTCGCGTCATCTATGCCGACCTCCATCTTCCGTCACCAGCACCCGCAGCATTCCCGAACACAACCTCGACTACGTACAACTACGACTTGGAAAGTGACAGCCCGCAGGCGGCCTCAGCTGAACCATCCGGCTCAGCATTCCCGCGAACGACGACGACGACGAGGCGCCATCGTCCGGAGCGCGCCTTGGACGCCGGTTGCATGCGCTCGACCGTGTAAAGTGCGTGCCCCGTATTCCATACGACTTGCAAACTCACAGTCAGCAGCGGCAGCCATCGACGACAACGACATTCGAGCATTCGAACTTCGCTTTCACGACGGACGAGGAGGCCCCATCGACATCTCGCGGATTGCCTTTGCTCGGGAGGCGCGCTGGGATCGGCTACGATCACTTCTAGGGGCAATTGGACGGTTATGCACGATACGACTCGCAAACTCACAGTCCGCAGGCAGCGGACATCGACGACAAGGAAGAGCCGCATCGATTCCTGCAGAGGCCGACGACGGATCGACAGCTAGCGGATCGCCTTCGCTCTGGGGCGCATTCGGCGTCGGGATACATTGCGCTGGGCGATGTTCAGAGGCGGTTAAAATCGACGGCGGCGGCAGCATACGATTCGCACAAACTTACTCCCCATCCGGCAGCGGTCATCGACGTCAACGACGAGCTGCGTCGTCTGGCTTTGGATTACCGCGAAGGACAACGGCGGCTCGCCTTCGCTCTGGAGGGTGTATTTGAAGCCGCGTGGCTGTGGGCGTGTGGGACTATATCTAGGGGATGTTCAGTTTAAACTGCGTGCTCAGTGCGTGCCCCATACTCAATACAACCCGCAAACTCACAGTCAGCAGGCGGTGACCATCGACGACAACCACCTGGACTGTCGGTCTCTGGCCTCCGCGAAGGACGACGACGACTGCCAGCGCTGGGCGTATGGATCGTCAGCTGCGATGATATCTAGGTGGTTGGGCGTGCCCAGACTCAATAGTATTCGGAAACTCACCGTTAGCAGTGCCCCCACACCCAACATCGTCTGCCTACCAACAGACCCAGCCGAAACAGCGCCTCCACCTCGCCACCAAGCCCGCCATGCAAGGACGACACTCCGAACAGGACACCACTTACCTCGCCCGACTCACAACTCGCCGACGCCGCCCTCCAACTTCCGCCACCCAGCACACCCTCCACGACGCACACTACGACTTGGTAGATAATAGCCGGCGGCGATCGACGAGAACAACTGACCGTCTTTCAACCTGTAGAATCCGTATGGCGCTGCGCCGCAAAGGACGACGACGGATCGCCTTCGCTCTGGAGGCGCGTTCGACGCCGAATGCATGCCCTGCGCGTACGGAGAGTCGGCAGGGAGTTGTACGGTTCAATGTACGTCCCTGTGGTTTACTCAAAGACGAAGCTGATTAGCGAGTGGCGACAGAGATCGGATGGATCAGGACTTACGCCCGCCGACGACGTCCTGCACTTCCTGCCCCAAGTTCCAAGCCGCGGATTCCTGGAAAATCACCAAATCATGACGATGGCGGCGACGGCCGCTCCTTCCTTTCCTTTCGTACAACCTATCGTTGGGCCTACGTCGACATGGACGAAGGACGAGTCAGCAGCGATCCAGCCGCACGGAAGCATCGCAACATACCTGATACGCTCGAGCGCAAGTCCAGTGCCCCGCTCGCCACGGGTGAAGGTATGCCTTTCGCCGCGTACACGACGAAAAGACCAAACGATGGACGTGCTGCGGGGCGGGCAGCAGTCCGTCGGTGCGATCGGGGGGTGCGGGTCATCTGGCGCGCACCTGCTATGTTTCGCGCACGCGCTTTGCGCGGTCCTGCCGCGGGATCTTCGCATGCCGCTAGCCCAAACCGAACCCCCTTCCGCCGACGTACAGCCTGTCGTCGCGATGGCCCTCGTGGACCGAGCCCCTTGAACTTGAGTCAGTATCGATCGGCTGCACGGACGCGTCGCAACATGCCTGACATGCTCGAGCACAAACCAAGTGCCCATCTGACACGGGTAAGGTGTGTTTCCGACGACGAGAAAAGGTGGGGATGGGTACCAGGCCGTCAGTGCTGATCGCGTGTGCGGGTTACTTTGGAGCGCACCTGCTATGTGCGAGCGCGGGGTCTCCGCATACTGCCAGCCCCATCAGCGGCACCCGCGGATGCCATTTGCAGTGGCAGGACGAGGGCAGGCGATGAGAGCAAGGATAGGCGATGAGAGCGAGGGCAGGCGACGAGAGTGAGAGAGGATGCGCGGAGGCCAGAGGAGAGAAGACGAAGAGAGGAGGATGGGATGGGATGAGGGATCTCAGTAGATTCCAGTAGGCTTTATAGCATCCTAGGAGACCATGTACGTACGTAGGAATGAATGAAATCAAGTGCGTTCCGAAAATACCAAGTCCGTGTCCGTAAGCGCTAAGCGAGATAACTAGATCTCACTGCACTCCTCCGCGTCTGCTCGCCCGAATGCATTCCCATGTCCTGTAGGCTCCGTGGTTATGTATAGGACTTCATGTTAGCTATACTGGGAGTATGAGCCGCAGAATTACAATTGACGCAGACGCAGAAGACAAGATATTTACTACTTTATGTCGTTAAGATTAGTACCATTTCAAATCTATATCTTCCTTCTATGGCCTTCAGGCATTGTCCAACCTCAGCGGCCCTCTGCAGACTGCAGACTGCTACCCCTATACAAATTCCATGACTAGAAATTCACCCTGCATAATCCAAAACCGCATAATTCGCACCAAATGCCAATTCCGCACCAACGCACCGAACATCCAACGAAAATCCACCAGCGGACAGCGCTAGCCCCATCTTCGTTAATATCTAGCCGAGACGTCCCTTTCTCACGTAATTGGTGCCGTTTTACGTTCGCGTTTCCAGGTCCCCGCGCATTCTGGAGCGAGAAGAAATGAGAATCGGGGCAGGAGGAGGTGATGGGCCGTCGTCCGTGTATCGCCCTTCACCGCAGCTTCCCAGCTGCAAGTTTTGAGAATATAGTAAAGGACAGTTAGATCTGTCTATCTATGCACAATTGAAGCGAATGCGGAATCCAAGACACTAAAATCATTAAGATTAGTATTAGACATTCAAATCTCTGACTACACCCTCCATGGCCTTCAGACGTCGTGCAACTTCAGCGCGGCCATTTCAGATCACAGAGTCCAACTACTGTACGATTTTCTTCACTAGGAACTGACCCCGCATAACGGAAAGCCGCGCAATTCGCACTAGATTCCCAATTCACGCACCAATCCACCGAACATCCCAACGAAAATACAGCGGCGGACAGTTCTAGCTCATCTTCATTAATATCGTAGCCAAGGCGTCCCTTTCTCACGTAACTAGTACGTTTTACGTTGGCGATTCCAGGTCCCTGCGCGTTTTGGAGCGAGAGGAAATGAGAAATGGGGCAGGAGGAAGTGATGGGCCGTAGTCCGTGTATCGCCCTTCACCGCAGCTTGCCAGCTGCAAATTTTGGGGAGACAGTAGAGGGCAGTTAGAGCCGTCTATCTATGCATAATCGAAGCGAATGCGGAATCCAAGGCATCAAGGGCATTAAGATTACTTAGTATTAGACATTCAAATCTCTATCTACGGCGTCCATCGCCTTCAGACGTCGTGCAACTTCAGCGCGGCCATATCAGATTGCAAAGTCCAACTGCTGCTCGATTCTGTTAACTATGAATTGACCCCGCATAATGGAAAGCTACGCAATTCGCACCAGATTCCCAATTCACGTACCAATCCACCAAACAACCCAATAAAAGTACAGCGACGGAGAGTTCTAGCCCCCATCTTCGTTAATATCGTAACAGGGGCGTTCTTTCTCACGTTGTTAGTGCCATCTTACGTTTTCGTTTCCAGGTCCCCGCGCTTTTGTAACGAGAAGAAACGAGAAACGGGGCAGGAGGCGGTAGTGGCCGTAGTCCGTGTATCGCGCTTCACCACTGCTTCCCAGCTGCAAATTTTGAGAAGAAAATGGAGCGTAGTGAGGGCTATCTATTTCCGGACATTCGCATCTGTACTACGGCATTCGGACGAGTAATGTGTGCATACCTGCAAACTTTCAGATGATCCAGATATCATCTTCAGCTCTTCAAGTCTTTCGCATTTTGGATTTTAGCAACGAAAAAATAGTTAATATATACGAATGTGTTAGATAAGACTTGTGATTGTAAATGGAAGGCTCCTTTCTGCGTCTGAATCTGCGATTCAGGTGAGGAGGATGGGATCATTAGATATGGTGGCACTCTTCGCACAGCGCCGGCATCGTTCACTTTTCCGGGCGCACTTTGCGGAACAAATACGGCATATAATAGCCTACAGTTTCCCAAAATTTGAGAAGCCAGGGATTGAAATTGGACGAGACCGAAGGGATATGCGCTCCGTTGCATCTTGGAAATGACATTTGTAAATAGGTTTAGCTCTAGACCCGAGGCTAGCGATTATCTATTCTATTTACGTATAAGCGATTACACATGTTGGCCCTGACCTTGAAACGGCGCCCTTTTTTGTGTCCTAAATGGCGAATTGGGAGAGGAGGATGGGTCAGTCATGTGTTGACATCAGTTCGCGTTGCACAGTCAACACACTGTCTCAAGAGTGCCATCTTATATCCATTGACGGCAACATGTCTAGTGTATGATTTTGTAGTACTTATACTAGTTTTTAATTTGGTGGCATGAGTTGCAAAGTGCGCTTACCATACTTGCGCATGGTGCCGGACACACCTTGCGATCCAATATTATGCCGCCACTAAATAGCCGTGATGCAGTCTACTTAGAAACGGGTACGAGATATTATTCTGCTGTCTCCTAGTAGATGGTAATTGGTTGAGACGAAACTCGGAATGATCCACTCCGTCAACGTTCCTTGCAGGGCTCTTTCATGATGTAATAATATGAGAAAATGCGCCATTTCTTCGAATGTCAATTAGTGAATTGGGGAATGAGAAAGAGGGAATTTAAATAGAAGACGATGAAAGTCTGGAAGAGATTCAGAAGTTTATTGGCACCTTAATCTGAAAATACAATTCTATGGTAATGGAATTGTCTAAACGACCTCAGACACCAATTTTGAAGTGGGAGAACGGATGCACGAAAGTGTGAGAATGAAACATCCCTGAGCGGTAAATGTAACATCATCTGCTACGTCGAGCCCATGGTTGGTCCACGGAGGAACGGTTAAAAAAAATTAGCATGGAAACAGAGAAGATGCGGCTATACCTAATGATTATCAGCCTTGGCAAAGTGTCCGTGTATAAAGGCTGGAAATTTTGGCTGGGACACTGAGCGTCCGCACTTGTCTTAGGGCGTCGTAATGCCATTTTGAACTCCCATTCCTTGACTGTCACCACCCTTCAGTGGATACTCGCTTCTGATGCTTGTCTGACCGCTATACACATTCATGCCTTCTTGTGGCCTCACCTTCTAAGGAATGTTCAGTGAGTTTATTTCAATTCAAGTCGCTTCTGGTCTTCTATTGATATTCTTATTCCCCTGGACAAGTTCTGACTCCGTGCGACAAGACTACAGTGCCGACAAGCTCTCCTTTCACCAATACTGCTTGGTTTTCAATGACTGATTGCCAACTGTTCCTCCTGAGCTGTCATATTGCGCGTGTGGTGATGTTTCTACATTAGGCGCCCATTATCCACAGTGAGTTCCCACGTACTTAATGTTGTTTCCATTCCACTCTGTCTGAATCACGGTTTTGATGCCCCCACCCTGCAGCTCTATCCAGATGCTATCCTCATGTCCCAGCCCAGGCTAGGGCCCATAGAAACAGTACGAAAATTTAAATTCAATTTTGGGCATCCCACCATCATGATCTGTGCTTGTAGAAGTTCTCGAAGACGCCTGTGATGTTTTGTGGTCAATTGGGTACAAACAAGGTACGAAAGTTCAAATTCGATTTTTGGGCATCCCGCTACCAATGACTATTGTTCTTAGTGCCGCGCGTGCCCATGGAACCTCTTTATTCGGTATGAAAATTCAAATTTGATTTTTGGGCATCCCGCTACCAGCATTCTTAGCACCGCACAAGGCCCATGGAACCTCTTATTCAGTACGGAAATTCAAATTCAATATTTCGGCATCCCGGCTTGAAGCTCTCTGAAAACGTCTGTGAGGTGTCTGTGTCGGATTAGGTATGCAAGTCAAATTTGATTTTTGGGCATCCCGCTACCATCATTCTTAGTGCCGTGCAATCTCCTCAAAAGCCTGAGCTTGTGCTTGTGGAACCCCTTCTATGATCCGCCTAAATCTTCACGTATGAAATTCAAAGTTGATTTCTGAGCATCCTGCTGTATCATTTTCGAGTCATTCTCACATTCACGTCACAGTCCATCGCAAATGAGCCACAATGCCACACAATTGTTTGTGGTCTGTCCATTTCTCCTCCTCTTTTAATTCTATCTAATGCGAGTTTCCTTGCAGGTTGTCTTGGTCGCTATTCCACCAAACGGCAAAAAATCAACCTCAAGTCACTGAGTTCAAGTTTTTGCCTTGCAAAGGTTCCCGTCTTACTCCGAGTTTCTTTCAGATTTCTGGATGACTATGTTCGAAGATGTTCGGTTCCCTTGCAGTCTTTAGGTGAACTTTTGCTTGAACTGTACCTTTTCGAGTGCTGATTTCGAGCGTAGGCAGCAAAATTCGCACGTACAACAACACCGTTTCAACCTTTTGCTGTGCGCAATGCGTGCAAACACTTGGTACGTGAAACCATTACTATATTCACCACTTACATTCCAGTCTAGCTCTTTATGCGGTGTTTTGACCTATGTGATTTTCGAGTGTGAGCCGTCGATCGGCGTCGAGATCTCCTTGCTTTCGCGCAAACAAGACTTGGTAGTGAAAACTCTTTCAGTGTTCCACGAACTTATGCACCCCAGTTATCTCCCATCATCCATACCATCGAGATCTTGCTTTCGCGCAAACAAGACTTGGTACGTGAACACCCTCTTCTAGTGTGCCACGAACTTATGCACCCGGTTAGCCTGCCCGCTTTCGCGGAAACACTTGGTACGTCGAAACTATCTTCCACGTGCCCCACGAACTTACATTCTAGCGTGTACCCCAGTTAGCCTGCCCTTCGGGGTGGGCTAACCTCTGCTCCTACATACCCAAAACACGCAAAAAAAGGTCAGTTCCTACGCTGTTTTTCAATTTTAACGCCGTATGGTAATTTTATGACAAAGCTTTTCAGGGTCGCAGTCAGGGTCATCACATTACATTCTGTTCTAGTATCCCACTGCGAACCATCGTACACAATACAAACACGAGTACTCACCTTGGTCGCCGTCCCACCGCGCCCGACGTGCACAATACAAAGACGAGTACTCACCTTGGTAGACGCCACACCGATGTGCACACCGAGCGTCGAGCCAACCGGTTCACCAACCGCTCCACGCAGCCGAGGATCGTATCCGCCGTCTCCCCGCTCTGGCTCAAGAACACAATCACATCGTCCCTGAAAATCGGCGTCTTCCTGTCCAAAAAGTCCGACGCCAGCTCAACACCACCGGATCTCCGTCAGCTCCTCAAAGATCGCCCGGTCGCGATGCACGAGTGGTAGCTCGTCCCGCACGCGATGAACACCATGCGCCTGCAGCGCCGCATGATCGGCAGGTACGCGCGCAGCCCGCCGAGCGTGATCTTGTTCGCGTCAAAGTTCACGCGCCCGCGCATCGTGTTCACCACGGACTCGGGCTGCTCCCAGATCTCCTTCTGCATGAAGGTGCCGAACTTGCCCTTCATGATGGCGGCAATTTCGAGCTCGAGGGTCTCGATCGTGCGCGTAGCGGCGATTTGGCTGGGCGTCTGGCTGCCCTCCTCCTTGCGCCGCATGCGGTGGATGTGCAGCTCGCCCTCCGCGATGTGGGCGATGTCGTCATCCTCGAGGTAGAGGACGCGCTTGGTGTGCTCGACGATGGCAGCGGCATCGGAAGCAATGAAGAACTCTATGGGTTGGGGGAGGCCATCCTCAGACATGAATGCGCGGCTTTGTGTGCGCAAGACCTTGGGGTTGGCAGGAACGCCAAGGAGCCCGTTAGGGGTGCTGGGTTGAACTTGCAGACATGTCAGCACGCATATATTTGATACATTCATCAGTCCACTCACGAGTGCTGTTGTCGTTGCTGTCTTGGCCGGCAAACTCAACATCGACAAAGTCCACCTTCAATTTCTTGTCGGTCTTGACACCGATAAGGAGGGGAGATCCACGACGCGCAGTGACGACTTCGTTGGGGTAGTGGCGCGATTTGAAGACAAACGCGAAGGAACCCTCCAGCTCCTTCAGCACGGCCTTGACCAAGCCAGTGAAGGTGAGCTCCTTGTCGTGGTGGGTGTCGTAGACATATTTGGTGAGGATGGCGACGGCCTCGGTATCGGTCTCGGTCTCAAACTTGTAGCCTCGCTTTTGGAGGACGATGCGCAGCTCGGCGCTGTTGGTGACGATGCCGTTGTGGACGACGACGAAATCGGATTGGAGATCTGAGCGGATGGGGTGGCAGTTGCGCTCGGAGGGGGGCCCGTGGGTGGCCCATCGGGTGTGGGCGATGGAGACTTGGGAGATGAAGGCCTTGTCGACGTTGAGCGCGGACGTCGCGATTTTCTTGCGGAGGCCGGCGACTTTGCCAACTTCCTTGAAGTAGACGACGGTGCCTGGCTGATCGCCGTCAACGCAGAGCCCGGCGGAATCGTAGCCTCGGTATTCCTGGCGGGCGAGGCCCGCGCATAGGACCTCGAGGACTTCCTTGCGACTCTAAAAACAAACAGGGGTAAGCATAAGCATCGATGGACGAGATAATCGATCTCCGCCGCACTCGCGCGGCGTGGCGCCCCTTGACGGTCGCCTCGCCCGCCAAGATCGCGAATAGCGAACAGCGAACAGCGCGAGGTGTTCCAGGGGCGTGTCTGGACAGGACGTAAACGCACCTTTTCCTTCAAGTAGCTGCAGTAACTGAAGATTCCACACATGGTACAGACAAGGCGGCGGGGTGACTGGAGACGACGGTGAGTACGCTGAGCGCGGTGGGCTGTAGAGGGGAAGGGTGGATGGGGGAGTGGTTCAGCAGGTTAGTTTTAAAACCCTTCTAATGAGCCTCAAGGCCCCAAGCATGCACAAACAACGCCGTTGCGCTCCGCATCGCCCGCCCACCGTACCGCCTCGCCCACTCCACTCACGAACCCACTCGGCCTCGACTCTCCAGTGTGTCCATATCTGCGGTAGCCCTCTTCTTGCGAGTGCCGACCACCTAAATTTAGACATTATGTTGCTAACTACGATCAAAGAATACATACTCTGTTCTCCAACTCCCTCCACCTTGTAGCTGTTCATCTCGGCGCTGCTGCGTAGCCTAGTCTCCGGCGCGAGCGGAACGCCATCATGTCCTTCAACAGCCTCTGTCCAGTCTCACTCACCACGTCGCATCCACCTCCGCTGCCGTTCGCGATACACCCTCCGTCCACCAGCAGATCCAGCCGCAACAGCGCAGGACCGGACGCACGGCCACCACCTATGGCCAACATTTAAGCCAGCAATCCCAGCGGCAACAACACCCAAGGACGACACGGCGATCAGCACACAACTTACCTCGCGTCATCTATGCCGACCTCCATCTTCCGTCACCAGCACCCGCAGCATTCCCGAACACAACCTCGACTACGTACAACTACGACTTGGAAAGTGACAGCCCGCAGGCGGCCTCAGCTGAACCATCCGGCTCAGCATTCCCGCGAACGACGACGACGACGAGGCGCCATCGTCCGGAGCGCGCTTGGACGCCGGTTGCATGCGCTCGACCGTGTAAAGTGCGTGCCCCGTATTCCATACGACTTGCAAACTCACAGTCAGCAGCGGCAGCCATCGACGACAACGACATTCGAGCATTCGAACTTCGCTTTCACGACGGACGAGGAGGCCCCATCGACATCTCGCGGATTGCCTTTGCTCGGGAGGCGCGCTGGGATCGGCTACGATCACTTCTAGGGGCAATTGGACGGTTATGCACGATACGACTCGCAAACTCACAGTCCGCAGGCAGCGGACATCGACGACAAGGAAGAGCCGCATCGATTCCTGCAGAGGCCGACGACGGATCGACAGCTAGCGGATCGCCTTCGCTCTGGGGCGCATTCGGCGTCGGGATACATTGCGCTGGGCGATGTTCAGAGGCGGTTAAAATCGACGGCGGCGGCAGCATACGATTCGCACAAACTTACTCCCCATCCGGCAGCGGTCATCGACGTCAACGACGAGCTGCGTCGTCTGGCTTTGGATTACCGCGAAGGACAACGGCGGCTCGCCTTCGCTCTGGAGGGTGTATTGAAGCCGCGTGGCTGTGGCGTGTGGGACTATATCTAGGGGATGTTCAGTTTAAACTGCGTGCTCAGTGCGTGCCCCATACTCAATACAACCCGCAAACTCACAGTCAGCAGGCGGTGACCATCGACGACAACCACCTGGACTGTCGGTCTCTGGCCTCCCGCGAAGGACGACGACGACTGCCAGCGCTGGGCGTATGGATCGTCAGCTGCGATGATATCTAGGTGGGTGCCCCAGACTCAATAGTATTCGGAAACTCACCGTTAGCAGTGCCCCCACACCCAACATCGTCTGCCTACCAACAGACCCAGCCGAACAGCGCCTCCACCTCGCCACCAAGCCCGCCATGCAAGGACGACACCCGAACAGGACACCACTTACCTCGCCCGACTCACAACTCGCCGACGCCGCCCTCCAACTTCCGCCACCCAGCACACCCTCCAGACGCACACTACGACTTGGTAGATAATAGCCGGCGGCGATCGACGAGAACAACTGACCGTCTTTCAACCTGTAGAATCCGTATGGCGCTGCGCCGCAAAGACGACGACGGATGCCTTCGCTCTGGAGGGCGCGTTCGACGCCGAATGCATGCCCTGCGCGTACGGAGAGTCGGCAGGGAGTTGTACGTTCAATGTACGTCCCTGTGGTTTACCAAAGACGAAGCTGATTAGCGAGTGGCGACAGAGATCGGATGGACAGAACTTACGCCGCCGACGACGTCCTGCCCTTCCTGCCCCAAGTCCCAAGCCGCGGATTCCTGGAAAATCACCAAATCATGACGATGGCGGCGACGGCCGCTCCTTCCTTTCCTTTCGTACAACCTATCGTTGGGCCTACGTCGACATGGACGAGGACGAGTCAGCAGCGATCCAGCCGCACGGAAGCATCGCAACATACCTGATACGCTCGAGCGCAAGTCCAGTGCCCCGCTCGCCACGGGTGAAGGTATGCCTTTCGCCGCGTACACGACGAAAAAGACCAACGATGGACGTGCTGCGGGGCGGGCAGCAGTCCGTCAGTGCAGATCGGGGGGTGCGGGCATCTGGCGCGCACCTGCTATGTTTCGCGCACGCGCTTGCGCGGTCCTGCCGCGGGATCTTCGCATGCCGCTAGCCCAACCGAACCCCTTCCGCCGACGTACAGCCTGTCGTCGCGATGGCCCTCGTGGACCGAGCCCCTTGAACTTGAGTCAGTATCGATCGGCTGCACGGACGCGTCGCAACATGCCTGACATGCTCGAGCACAAACAAGTGCCCAGTCTGACACGGGTAAGGTGTGTTTCCGACGACGAGAAAAGGTGGGGATGGGTACCAGGCCGTCAGTGCTGATCGCGTGTGCGGGTTACTTTGGAGCGCACCTGCTATGTGCGAGCGCGGGGTCTCCGCATACTGCCAGCCCCATCAGCGGCACCCGCTGCGAATGCCATTTGCAGTGGGCAGGACGAGGGCAGGCGATGAGAGCAAGGATAGGCGATGAGAGCGAGGGCAGGCGACGAGAGTGAGAGAGGATGCGCGGAGGCCAGAGGAGAGAAGACGAAGAGAGGAGGATGGGATGGGATGAGGGATCTCAGTAGATTCCAGTAGGCTTTATAGCATCCTAGGAGACCATGTACGTACGTAGGAATGAAAGAAATCAAGTGCGTTCCGAAAATACCAAGTCCGTGTCCGTAAGCGCTAAGCGAGATAACTAGATCTCACTGCACTCCTCCGCGTCTGCTCGCCCGAATGCATTCCCATGTCCTGTAGGCTCCGTGGTTATGTATAGGACTCCATGTTAGCTATATTGGGAGTATGAGCTGCAGAATTACAATTGAAGCAGATGCAGAATCCGAGATATTTACTACTTTATGTCGTTAAGATTAGTACGCATTTCAAATCTATATCTTCCTTCCATGGCTTTCAGGCATTGTGCAACCTCAGCGCGACCACTGCAGACTGCAGAATCCTACCCCTATACAAATTCCATGACTAGAAATTCACCCTGCATAATCCAAAACCGCATAATTCGCACCAAATGCCGAATTCACGCACCAACGCACCGAACATCCAACGAAAATCCAGCAGCGGACAGCGCTAGCCCCATCTTCGTTAATATCATAGCCGAGACGTCCCTTTCTCACGTAATTGGTGCCGTTTTACGTTCGCGTTTCCAGGTCCCCGCGCGTTCTGGAGCGAGAAGAAATGAGAATCGGGGCAGGAGGAGGTGATGGGCCGTCGTCCGTGTATCGCCCTTCACCGCAGCTTCCCAGCTGCGAATTTCTAGAATACAGTAGAGGACAGTTATATCTGTCTATCTATGCACAATAGAAGCGAATGCGGAATCCAAGACATTAAGGACATTAAGATTAGTATTACACATTCCAATCTCTACCTACACCCTCCATGGCCTTCAGACGTCGTGCAACTTCAGCGCGGCCATTTCAGATCACAGAGTCCAACTTCTGTACAATTTCCTTCACTAGGAATTGACCCCGCATAATGGAAAGCCACGCAATTCGCACTAGATTCCCAATTCACGCACCAATCCACCGAACATCCCAACGAAAATACAGCGGCGGACAGTTCTAGCCCATCTTCGTTAATATCGCAGCCGAGGCGTCCCTTTCTCACGTAACTAGTACGTTTTACGTTGGCGTTTTCAGGTACCTGCGCGTTTTGGAGTCAGAGGAAACGAGAAACGGGGCAGGAGGAAGTGATGGGCCGTAGTCCGTGTATCGCCATTCACTGCAGCTTCACAGCTGCAAATTTTGAGAAGAAGTAGAGGATAGTTAGCACTGTCTATCTTCGGGTAATTGAAGCGAACGCGGAGTCCAAGGAATCAAAGGTATTAAAATTAGTATTAGACGTTCAAATCTCTACCTACACCCTCCATGGCCTGCAGACATCGTGCAACTTTCACCGCGGCCATTTCAGATCGCAGAGTCCAGGTACTGTACGGTTATGTTAGCTAGGAATTGGCCCCACATAATGGAAAGCCACGCAATTCGCACCAAATTCCCAATTCACGCACCAATGCACCGAACATCCCGACGAAAATACAGCGACGCAGAGTTCTAGCCCCCATCTTCGTTAATATCGTAGCCGGGGCGTTCCTTTCTCACGTTGTTAGTGCCATCTTACATTTTCGTTTCCAGGTCCCCGCGCTTTTGTAACGAGAAGAAACGAGAAACGGGGCAGGAGGCGGTAGTGGCCGTAGTCCGTGTATCGCGCTTCACCACTGCTTCCCAGCTGCAAATTTTGAGAAGCAAATGGAGCATAGTTAGGGCTATCTATTCCCGGACATTCGCATCTGTACTACGACATTCGGCGAGTAATGTGTGCATACCTGCAAACTTTCAGATGATCCAGATATCATCTTCAGCTCTTCAAGTCTTTCGCATTTTGGATTTTAGCGACGAACGAAATAGTTAATATATAAGAAGGTAAGAGTTGTAATTGTAAATGGAAGGCTCCTTTCTGCGTCTGAATCTGCGATTCAGGTGAGGAGGATGGGATCATTAGATATGGTGGCACTCTTTGCACAGTGCCGGCATCGTTCATTTTTTCGGCCGCACTTTGCGGAACAAATACGGCATATAATAGCCTACAGTCTCCCAAAATTTGAGAAGCCAGGGATTGAAATCGGACGAGAACGAAGGGATATGCGCATATGCGCTCCGTTGCATCTTGGAAATGTCATTTGTAAATAGGTTGAGCTCTAGACCCGAGGCTAGCGATTATCTATTTACGTATAAGCGATTACACATGTTGACCCTGATTTTGAAACGGCGCCCTTTTTTGTGTCCTAAATGGCGAATTGGGAGAGGAGGATGGGTCAGTCATATGTTGACATCAGTTCTCGTTGCACATTGTCTACTTCTCAAGAGTGCCATCCTATATTCATTGACAGCAACATGTCTAGTGTATGATTTTGTAGTACTTATACTAGTTTTTGAATATGCATGCACTGAACTAAAATATGCAAATCCAATGCGATGCGGCACATACATAGGCGCCCGCCGCCGCGGATATGGTGGCATGAGTTGCAAAGTGCGCTTACCATACTTGCGCATGGTGCCGGACACACCTTGTGATCCAATATTATGCCCACCACTAAATAACCGTGATACAGTTTAGAAACGGGTACGAGATATTATTCTGCTGTCTCCTAGTAGATGGAAATTGGTTGAAACGAAAACTCGGAATGATCCACTCCGTCAACGTTCCTTGCAGGGCTCTTTCATGATGTAATGATATGAGAAAATGTGCCATTCCTTCGAATGTCAATTAGTGAATTGGGGATGGAGAAAGAGGGAATTTAAATAGAAGACGATGAAAGTCTGGAAGAGATTCAGAAGTTTATTGGCGCTTTAATCTGAAAATACAATTCTATGGTAAAGAAATTGTCTAAACGACCTCAGACACCAATTTTGAAGTGGGAGAACGGATGCACGAAAGTGTGAGAATGAAACATCCCTGAGCGGTAAATGTAACATCATCTGCTACGTCTGAGCCCATGGTTGGTCCACGGAGGAACGGTTAAAAAAAATTAGCATGGAAACAGAGAAGATACGGCTGTACCTGGATGATTCATCAGCCTTGGCAAAGTGTCCGTGTATAAAGGCTGGAAATTTTGGCTGGGACACTGAGCGTCCGGACTTGTCTTAGGGCGTCGTAATGCCATTTTGAACTCCCATTCCTTGACTGTCACCACCCTCTGGATACTCGTTTCTGATGCTTGTCTGACCGCTATACACATTCATGCTCCTTCTCGTGGCTCTCACCTTCTATGGAATGTTTAGTGAGTTTATCAATTCATGTCGCTTCTGGTCTTCTATTGATATTTTTATTTCCCCGGCCAAGTTCTGACTCCGTGCGACAAGACTACAGTGCCGACAAGCTCTCCTTTCACCAATACTGCTCGGTGTCCAATGTCTGATTGCCAACCGTTCCTCCTGAGCTGTTATATTGCGTGTGCGGTGATGTTTCTACATTAGGCGCCCGTTATCCACAGTGAGTTCCCACGTACTTGATGTTGTTCTCATTCCACTCTCTCTGAATCACGGTTTTGATGCCCCCACCACTGCAGCTCTGTCCAGATGCTATCCTCATGTCCCAGCCCAGGCTAGGGCCCATAGAAACAGTACGAACATTTAAATTCAATTTTTGGGCATCCCACCATCATGATCTGTGCTTGTAGAAGCTCTCGAAGACGCCTGTGATGTTTTTGTGTCCAATTGGGTACAAACAAGGTACGAAAGTTCAAATTCGATTTTTGGGCATCCCGCTACCAATGACTATTGTTCTTAGTGCTGCGCGAGCCCATGGAACCTCTTTATTCGGTATGAAATTCAAATTTGATTTTTGGGCATCCCACTACCAGCATTCTTAGCACCGCGCAAGGCCCATGGAACCTCTTCATTCAGTACGGAAATTCAAATTCAATATTTCGGCATCCCGCTTGAAGCTCTCTGAAAATGTCTGTGAGGTGTCTGTGTCGGATTAGGTATGCAAGTCAAATTTGATTTTTGGGCATCCCGCTACCATCATTCTTAGTGCCGTGCAATCTCCTCAAAAGCCTGAGCTTGTGCTTGTGGAACATCTTCTATGATCCGCCTAAATCTTCTTGTACGAAAATTCAAATTTGATTCCTGAGCATCCCACTGTCATCATTCTCGAGAGATTCTCACATTCACATCACAGTCCATCGCAAAGCCACAATGCCACATGATTGTTTGTGGTCTGACCATTTCTCCTCCTCTTTTGATTCTATCTAACGCGAGTTTCCTTGCAGGTTGTCTTGTTTGCTATTCCACCAAACGGCAAAAAATCAACTTGAAGTCACTGAGTTTTTTGCCTTTGTCATGATGTCCCGTCTTACTTTGAGTTGCTTTTAGATTTCTGGATGGCTATGTTCGAAGATGTTCGGTTCCCTGCAGTCTTTAGGTGAACTTTCGCTTGACTTGTACGGGTTGTACCTTTTCGAGTGCTGATTTCGAGTGTAGGCAGCAAAATTCGCACATACAAAGCCGTTTCAACCTTTTCGCTGCGCGCAAACATACATTCAGGTCTAGTGTCTTTATTACGTTGTTTTTCCCCTCTATGTAACTTTTTCGAGTGTGTCTGACTTGATTTCAAGGCAGTAGCATTCGATGCCGTCGAGATCTCCTTGCTTTCGCGGAAACAAGACATGGTGTGTGAAAACCCTCTTTCCAGTGTTCCATGAACTTATGCACCCGGTTAGCCTGCCCTTCTCCCATCATCCATACCGTCGAGATCTTGCTTTCGCGCAAACAAGACTTGGTACATGAACACCCTCTTTCCAGTGTGCCACGAACTTATGCACCCCGGTTAGCCTGCCCGCCTTCGCGGAAACACTTGGTACGTCAAACTATCTTCCCCGTGCCCCACGAACTTACATTCTAGCATGTACCCCAGTTAGCCTGCCCTTCGGGGTGGGCTAACCTCTGCTCCTACATACCCAAAACACGCAAAAAAAGGTCAGTTCCTACGCTGTTTTTCGATTTTAACGCCGTATGGTAATTTTATGACAAAGCTTTTCAGGGTCCCATTCAGGGCCATCACATTATATTCTATTCTACTATCCCACTGCGAACCATCGTACACAATACAAACACGAGGACTCACCTTGGTCGCCGTCCCACCGCGCCCGAGGTACACAATACAAACACGAGCACTCACCTTGGTAGACGCCACACCGATGTGCACACCGAGCGTCGAGCCAACCGTGTTCACGACCCCAACACCGCGCTCCATGCGCAGCGCGAGGATCGTATCCGCCGTCTCCCCGCTCTGGCTCAAGAACACAATCACATCGTCCCTGAAAATCGGCGTCTTCCTGTCCAAAAAGTCCGACGCAGCTCAACACCGACCGGATCTCCGTCAGCTCCTCAAAGATCGCCCGCGTCGCGATGCACGAGTGGTAGCTCGTCCCGCACGCGATGAACACCATACGCCTGCAGCGCCGCATGATCGGCAGGTACGCGCGCAGCCCGCCGAGCGTGATCTTATTCGCGTCAAAGTTCACGCGCCCGCGCATCGTGTTCACCACGGACTCGGGCTGCTCCCAGATCTCCTTCTGCATGAAGGTGCCGAACTTGCCCTTCATGATGGCGGCAATTTCGAGCTCGAGGGTCTCGATCGTGCGCGTAGCGGCGATCTGGCTGGGCGTCTGGCTGCCCTCCTCCTTGCGCCGCATGCGGTGGATGTGCAGCTCGCCCTCCGCGATGTGGGCATGTCGTCATCCTCGAGGTAGAGGACGCGCTTGGTTGCTCGACGATGGCAGCGGCATCGGAAGCAATGAAGAACTCTATGGGTTGGGGGAGGCCATCCTCAGACATGAATGCGCGGCTTTGTGTGCGCAAGACCTTGGGGTTGGCAGGAACGCCAAGGAGCCCGTTAGGGGTGCTGGGTTGAACTTGCAGACATGTCAGCACGCATATATTTGATACATTCATCAGTCCACTCACGAGTGCTGTTGTCGTTGCTGTCTTGGCCGGCAAACTCAACATCGACAAAGTCCACCTTCAATTTCTTGTCGGTCTTGACACCGATAAGGAGGGGAGATCCACGACGCGCCGTGACGACTTCGTTGGGGTAGTGGCGCGATTTGAAGACAAACGCGAACGAACCCTCCAGCTCCTTCAGCACGGCCTTGACAAGCCGGTGAAGGTGAGCTCCTTGTCATGGTGGGTGTCGTAGACATATTTGGTGAGGATGGCGACAGCCTCGGTATCAGTCTCGGTCTCAAACTTGTAGCCTCGCTTTGGAGGACGATGCGCAGCTCGGCGCTGTTGGTGACGATGCCGTTGTGGACGACAACGAAATCGGATTGGAGATCTGAGCGGATGGGGTGGCAGTTGCGCTCGGAGGGGGGCCCGTGGGTGGCCCATCGGGTGTGGGCGATGGAGACTTGGGAGATGAAGGCCTTGTCGACGTTGAGCGCGGACGTCGCGATTTTCTTGCGGAGGCCGGCGACTTTGCCAACTTCCTTGAAGTAGACGACGGTGCCTGGCTGATCGCCGTCAACGCAGAGCCCGGCGGAATCGTAGCCTCGGTATTCCTGGCGGGCGAGGCCCGCGCATAGGACCTCGAGGACTTCCTTGCGACTCTAAAAACAAACAGGGGTAAGCATAAGCATCGATGAACGAGATAATCGATCTGCGCCGCACTCGCGCGGCGTGGCGCCCCCTTGGCGGTCGCCCGCCCGCCAAGATCGCGAATAGCGAACAGCGACAGCGCGAGGTGTTCCAGGGGCGTGTCTGGACAGGACGTAAACGCACCTTTTCCTTCAAGTAGCTGCAGTAACTGAAAATTCCACACATGGTACAGACGAAGCGGCGGGATGACTGGAGACGACGGTGAGTACGCTGAGCTGGGCGGTGAGCTGTAGAGGGGGAAGGGTGGATGGGGGAGTGGTTCAGCAGGTTCAAGTTTTAAAACCCTTCTAATGAGCCTCAAGGCCCAAGCATGCACAAACAACGCCGTTGCGCTCCGCATCGCCCGCCCACCGTACCGCCTCGCCCACTCCACTCACGAACCCACTCGGCCTCGACTCTCCAGCGTGTCCATATCTGCGGTAGCCCTCTTCTTGCGAGCGCCGACCACATATTTTAGACATCATGTTGCTAACTACGATCAAAGAATACATACTCTGTTCTCCAACTCCCTTCACCTTGTAGCTTTTCATCTCGGCGCTGCTGCGTCGCCTAGTCTCCGGCGCGAGCCGCGCCCACGTCCTTCAACAGCCTCTGTCCAGTCTTACTCACCACGTCGCACCCACTCTCCGCTGCCGTTCGCGATGCACCCTCCGTCCACCAGCAGATCCAGCCGCAACAGCGCCGGAACGGGCACACGGCCACCACCCATGGCCAACATTCAAGCCACCCAAGGACGACACGGCGATCAACACACAACTTCCCTCGCCTCGTCTACGTCGCCCTCCATCTTCCGCCACCAGCACCCGCATCATTTCCGAACACAATCTCGACTACGTACAACTACGACTTGGAAAGTGACAGCCCGCAGGCGGCCTCAGCTGAACCATCCGGCTCAGCATTCCCGCGAACGACGACGACGACGAGGCGCCATCGTCCGGAGCGCGCCTTGGACGCCGGTTGCATGCGCTCGACCGTGTAAAGTGCGTGCCCCGTATTCCATACGACTTGCAAACTCACAGTCAGCAGCGGCAGCCATCGACGACAACGACATTCGAGCATTCGAACTTCGCTTTCACGACGGACGAGGAGGCCCCATCGACATCTCGCGGATTGCCTTTGCTCGGGAGGCGCGCTGGGATCGGCTACGATCACTTCTAGGGGCAATTGGACGGTTATGCACGATACGACTCGCAAACTCACAGTCCGCAGGCAGTGGACATCGACGACAAGGAAGAGCTGCATCGATTCCTGCAGAGGCCGACGACGGATCGACAGCTACCGGATCGTCTCCGCTCTAGAAGGCGCGCATGGCTCGGGATACATTGCGCTGGGCGATGTTCGGAGGCGGTTAAAATCGACGACGGCGGCAGCATACGATTCGCACAAACTTACTCCCCATCCGGCAGCGGTCATCGACGTCAACGACGAGCTGCGTCGTCTGGCTTTGGATTCCTGCAAAGGTCGACGACGGATCGCCTTCGCTCTGGAGGGTGTGTTCGAAGCGCGTGGCTGTGGTCGTGTGGGACTATATCTAGGGGATGTTCAGTTTAAAATGCGTGCCCCATGTTCAATACAACCCGCAAACTCACAGTCAGCAGGCGGCGGCCATCGACGACAACCACCTGGACGGTCTCTGGCCCCGCAAAGGACGACGACGACTGCCAGCCTGGCGTATGGATCGTCGGTGAGATGAATCTAGGTGGGGACGTGCCCAGACTGAATAGTACTCAAAACTCACCGTCAGCAGTGCCCCCACACCCAACATCGTCAGCCCACCAACAGACCCAGCCGGAACAGCGCCTCCACTCGCCACGAAGCCCGCCACGCAAGGACGACACGGCGAACAGGACACCACTTACCTCGCCCGCTCACACCTCGCCGACGCCGCCCTCAACTTCCGCCACCCAGCACACCCTCCACTACGCACACTACGACTTGTAAATAACAGCCGGCGGCGATCGACGACAACAACTGATCGTCTCTCAACCTGTAGAACCCGCCTGGCGCTGCGCCTCGAAGCACGACAACGACAGATGTCTTCGCTCCGGAGAGCGCGTTCGCCGCCGAATACATGCCCTGCGCGTAGGAGAGTCGGCAGGGGGTTGTACTGTTCAATGTACGTCCCTGTAGTTTACCCAAAGACGAAGCTGATCAGCGAGTGACGACAGAGATCGAATGGACCAGAACTTACGCCCGCCGACGACGTCCTGCACCTTCCTGCCCCCAAGTCCCAAGCCGCGGAGTCCTGGAAAATAACCAAACCATGACGACGGCGGCGACGGCGGCTCTTCCTTTCCTTCGCGTACAGCCTGTCGTTGGGCCTACGTCGACATGGACGAAGGACGAGTCAGCATCGATCCAGCCGCACGGAAGCATCGCAGCATACCTGATACGCTCGAGCGCAAGTCCAGTGCCCCGCTCGCCACGGGTGAAGGTATGCCATTCGCCGCGTACCCGATGAGAAAGACCAACGATGGACGTGCTGCGGGGCGGGCAGCAGTCCGTCAGTGCAGATCGGGGGGGTGCGGGTCATCTGGCGCGCACCTGCTATGTTTCGCGCACGCGCTCTGCGCGGTCCTGCCGCGGGATCTTCGCATGCCGCTAGCCCAACCCCCTTCCGCCGACGTACAGCCTGTCTTCGCGATGGCCCTCGTGGTGAACTTGAGTCAGTATCGATCGGCTGCACGGACGCGTCGCAACATACCTGACATGCTCGAGCACAAGCCAAGTGCCCAGTCTGACACGGGTAAGGTGTTGTTTCCGACGACGAGAAAAGGTAGGGGATGGGTACCAGGCCGTCAGTGCTGATCGCGTGTGCGGGTTACTTTGGAGCTCACCTGCTACGTGCGAGCGCGGGGTCTTCGCATACTGCCAGCCCATCAGCGGCACCCGCTGCGAATGCCATTTGCAGTGGGCAGGACGAGGGCAGGCGATGAGAGCGAGGGCAGGCGACGAGAGCGAGAGAGGATGCGCGGTAGCCAGAGGAGAGAAGACGAAGAGAGGAGGATGGGATGGGATGAGGGATCTCAGTAGATTCCAGTAGGCTTTATAGCATCCTAGGAGACCATGTACGTACGTAGGAATGAAAGAAATCAAGTGCGTTCCGAAAATACCAAGTCCGTGTCCGTAAGCGCTAAGCGAGATAACTAGATCTCACTGCACTCCTCCGCGTCTGCTCGCCCGAATGCATTCCCATGTCCTGTAGGCTCCGTGGTTATGTATAGGACTCCATGTTAGCTATATTGGGAGTATGAGCTGCAGAATTACAATTGAAGCAGATGCAGAATCCGAGATATTTACTACTTTATGTCGTTAAGATTAGTACGCATTTCAAATCTATATCTTCCTTCCATGGCTTTCAGGCATTGTGCAACCTCAGCGCGACCACTGCAGACTGCAGAATCCTACCCCTATACAAATTCCATGACTAGAAATTCACCCTGCATAATCCAAAACCGCATAATTCGCACCAAATGCCGAATTCACGCACCAACGCACCGAACATCCAACGAAAATCCAGCAGCGGACAGCGCTAGCCCCATCTTCGTTAATATCATAGCCGAGACGTCCCTTTCTCACGTAATTGGTGCCGTTTTACGTTCGCGTTTCCAGGTCCCCGCGCGTTCTGGAGCGAGAAGAAATGAGAATCGGGGCAGGAGGAGGTGATGGGCCGTCGTCCGTGTATCGCCCTTCACCGCAGCTTCCCAGCTGCGAATTTCTAGAATACAGTAGAGGACAGTTATATCTGTCTATCTATGCACAATAGAAGCGAATGCGGAATCCAAGACATTAAGGACATTAAGATTAGTATTACACATTCCAATCTCTACCTACACCCTCCATGGCCTTCAGACGTCGTGCAACTTCAGCGCGGCCATTTCAGATCACAGAGTCCAACTTCTGTACAATTTCCTTCACTAGGAATTGACCCCGCATAATGGAAAGCCACGCAATTCGCACTAGATTCCCAATTCACGCACCAATCCACCGAACATCCCAACGAAAATACAGCGGCGGACAGTTCTAGCCCCATCTTCGTTAATATCGCAGCCGAGGCGTCCCTTTCTCACGTAACTAGTACGTTTTACGTTGGCGTTTTCAGGTACCTGCGCGTTTTGGAGTCAGAGGAAACGAGAAACGGGGCAGGAGGAAGTGATGGGCCGTAGTCCGTGTATCGCCATTCACTGCAGCTTCACAGCTGCAAATTTTGAGAAGAAGTAGAGGATAGTTAGCACTGTCTATCTTCGGGTAATTGAAGCGAACGCGGAGTCCAAGGAATCAAAGGTATTAAAATTAGTATTAGACGTTCAAATCTCTACCTACACCCTCCATGGCCTGCAGACATCGTGCAACTTTCACCGCGGCCATTTCAGATCGCAGAGTCCAGGTACTGTACGGTTATGTTAGCTAGGAATTGGCCCCACATAATGGAAAGCCACGCAATTCGCACCAAATTCCCAATTCACGCACCAATGCACCGAACATCCCGACGAAAATACAGCGACGCAGAGTTCTAGCCCCCATCTTCGTTAATATCGTAGCCGGGGCGTTCCTTTCTCACGTTGTTAGTGCCATCTTACATTTTCGTTTCCAGGTCCCCGCGCTTTTGTAACGAGAAGAAACGAGAAACGGGGCAGGAGGCGGTAGTGGCCGTAGTCCGTGTATCGCGCTTCACCACTGCTTCCCAGCTGCAAATTTTGAGAAGCAAATGGAGCATAGTTAGGGCTATCTATTCCCGGACATTCGCATCTGTACTACGACATTCGGGCGAGTAATGTGTGCATACCTGCAAACTTTCAGATGATCCAGATATCATCTTCAGCTCTTCAAGTCTTTCGCATTTTGGATTTTAGCGACGAACGAAATAGTTAATATATAAGAAGGTAAGAGTTGTAATTGTAAATGGAAGGCTCCTTTCTGCGTCTGAATCTGCGATTCAGGTGAGGAGGATGGGATCATTAGATATGGTGGCACTCTTTGCACAGTGCCGGCATCGTTCATTTTTTCGGCCGCACTTTGCGGAACAAATACGGCATATAATAGCCTACAGTCTCCCAAAATTTGAGAAGCCAGGGATTGAAATCGGACGAGAACGAAGGGATATGCGCATATGCGCTCCGTTGCATCTTGGAAATGTCATTTGTAAATAGGTTGAGCTCTAGACCCGAGGCTAGCGATTATCTATTTACGTATAAGCGATTACACATGTTGACCCTGATTTTGAAACGGCGCCCTTTTTTGTGTCCTAAATGGCGAATTGGGAGAGGAGGATGGGTCAGTCATATGTTGACATCAGTTCTCGTTGCACATTGTCTACTTCTCAAGAGTGCCATCCTATATTCATTGACAGCAACATGTCTAGTGTATGATTTTGTAGTACTTATACTAGTTTTTGAATATGCATGCACTGAACTTGTGAGGATGGGACACTTAGGTACTTGTACAGAGGACTGTAGATCACATGATAGTCACATGTTACCATGTAGATACAGCCATCCAGCTGTATTAGATAATCAGATTTACCTTTAACCTTTACTTGAAGGACGAATCCACACACTGCCGGTATGACCAGATAGTCTACTCCCTACCATGGGTCATATGGGGGCACAGGCGAGCCTTACCACGCAGATCTCTCTGGCTGAGCATCCATCCCTGCTTGCCTGGTCAACGGCTCACATTGCCCTGGATAGGGTCACATTCCTCCTGAGTAGGATTACAACTCTCTCTCCCTGGATCTCCATCCAGCCCTCTCCCCAGGTCTCCTTCAGCCTTCCCTGAAGTCCCCTCGAATGCCAGATGCAGACCACAGGCATCACAATGGTGGGGGCACCGCGGACTTCTCTCCAAGAAGGTTTCAAGATGACCTGGCACTCCTTTCCTTCTCCCCTCAGAAATCAGTTGGGTTTGACTTGGTGCCAGGTGGCATTCTGAGTCCCTACTCCTTTCTGAGGTTCCTCCTGACCCACAGTTGGGTTGACATTGGTGCCAGCTGGCATACTAAGTCCCTACTTCTGGGTTGGCTCTCCTTTCCTTCTCCCCTCAGAAATCAGTTGGGTTTGACTTGGTGCCAGGTGGCATTCTGAGTCCCTACTCCTTTCTGAGGTTCCTCCTGACCCACAGTTGGGTTGACATTGGTGCCAGCTGGCATACTAAGTCCCTACTTCTGGGTTGGTTCTCCTTTTCCCTTTATGCTCTCCCTTCTCCTTTTTGCTATGCCCTTCACCCCCTTTCCACCTTCCCTCTGGTCCTAGGAATGCTCCTCAGCCAAGGAGTTCCTCTGGAATTGGACTTATGATGATTTGGAGGGAAGATGATGATTCTGGTTGGATTGATGGCCCCATATCTCCCCAACCACTCCTTGGATCGACAAGCGGATTTTTGCGGCTTGTAGCCCTCGTCGAAGCGATATCGAACGCGCTCTTGATGGCCCCAAACGACCCACCTTTGGGTGAGAAACAGATGCTGAGACATTTCGATGTCCTGAGACGAAATCGATTCGTTCTCGCCTTCCAGACCTCGGTCGATTACGATCTCTTCGGATTCGAGCTCGTCTCATCCGCCCGGTTCTTTTGAGCTCAAGATCATTGAATTCCGAGCACAGGAAGCTTCCGAAATCTCTGCATGTCCTCATGCTCCTCTGTTCCTGGTCTAAGAACAGAGATTCATCTGTTTCTCCCCAACCGCTCCATGGATCGTTAAGCGGCTTTTTGCCCCTTGTAGCCCTCGTCAAATCGATATCAAACGCGCCCTCGATGGCCCCAAACGACCCACCTTTGGGTGAGAAACAGATGCTGAGACATTTCAATGTCCTGAGACAAAATCGATTCGTTCTCGCCTTCCAGACCTCGGTCAATTACGATCTTTTCGGATTCGAGCTCGCCTCATCCGTCCGGTTCTTTCAAACCCAAGATCGTTGGATTCCGAGCACAGGAAGTCTCCGAAATCTCCGCATGTTCTCATGCTCCTCTGTTTCTGGTCTAAGAACAGAGATGCATCTGTTTCTCCTCAACCGTTCCATGGATCGCGAAGCGTTTTTTTGCTGCTTGTGGGCCTTATCAAATCGATATCGAATGCGCCTTCAATCACCCCAGACTCTCCACTTTTGAGTGAGAAGCGGATGATGAGACATTTCGATGTCTTGAGACGAAATCGATTCGTTCTCGCCTTCCAGACCCCGGATCATCAAGGTCTTTTCGGATTCGAGCTCGGCTCATCCGTCCGGGTCTGGAGAGCCCAAGATCATCGAATTCCGAGCAGACGACATCTCCGAAATCTTTGATGTCCTCCTCCCCTGCTGTTCCTACTCTGAGGACAGAGATTCATCCGCTTCTCCTCAACCAGTCCACAGATTGTTGCGCGGCTTTTTTGCGCTCCGTCGCGCTTGTCGAGGCGTTTCCAACGAGGCCCTGCGCGTGTCTAGCAAGCGATTTCCAAGCGAGATATGGCCTTTGAGACATTTTGGTCTCCTGATGTGAAACCAAATTCGTTCTCATCAACGACTGCCCGTATCTGGGTGATCTCTTCGGATTCGAGCTCGCCTCATCCGTCCGGTGCTATCGAGCCCAAGATCATCCCATTCTGAACAGGAGAACCTTCCGAAATACTGGCATGTCCTCATGCTCCTCCATTGCTCCTGTTATGAGCAGAGTTGGGCCATATCTCCTCAACTGCTTCGTCTATTGTTACGCGGTTTTTTGCGCTGGAAAGCCCTCGTTCGCCTCATTTGAAAGCGCCCTTGAACGTTCTAAACCGTTGCGTATCGCCCGAGCTATGACTTTACAGTCATCTCAGCCTCCTGATGAGACATCGATTTCGTTCTCATCAACCGCGGTGTCTACTCATAAACGGATTTCGGATTCGGGATCTACTCATCCGTCCCGTTTTAATGAGCCCAATATCATTGGATTCCGAGCAGTAGATCATCCTGGGACTTTGCCATCTACACTGGCTCTCCCTTGATCATTCTATGACCAGAGATCATCTCATATCTCTGTGAAAACTGCTCAGATTGACTCGCGGTTTTTTGATGCCTCAAGAGCTTGCTTATACGCATTTAACGATGCCCTGCTCGACGAGAACGAGCGACATTCAACCGACTTCTGCCCTTTCAGTCATTTGGGCTCTCTAGAGTCATTTCATTCCGGATCTCAACAACTACTGCTTCAATTCGTTAGCTCTCTTTGGATTCGAGCTCGACTCATTCATATGGTTCTAACGAGCTCAAGAACGTCGAATTCTACACAGTAGAATGTTCCGAGATGCCTGATCTCCTTCTCCCTGTCCCATACTTTCAACCTTGGGCAGAGATTGGGCAATACATCCGGATCAACTCTTCAGAACCTGTCGGTTATTCTTGTGCTCGTTTTGACTCTTCAAGCCGCTTCTTTTGAGCCCTTGAATGTGGAGAACGACGGCTATTTGGACAAGTAAAATTCCTTGGCCCATTTCGGAGCCCTGTCCGGAAATTTCGCTCGATCTCAGCAACCAGCTCATGGACTCGCAATATCCCTTTGGATTCGAGCTCGCCTTGCTCGCCCGGTTCTAACGAGTGTAAGAACGTCCAATTCTATGCAGTAGATTATTCTGGGGGGCCCATTACCTCTTCCTCCCCCTTGATCAGTACCTTCAATGCATCTTGGACTATAACTCAAGACCAAACCTGCGGTTGCTTCGCGGTTTTTTGCGCTGTGATGGGCCGCGCAGGGCGCATCTTTCAAGCCCCTGATCGAGCAAATCTTTGGAATTTTCGACGAGGAGTGCACTTTTGTCTATTTTGGACCTCTGGTCCGAAATTTCGTTCTCTTTTGGCTTCCATCGCCTCTAGCCCTATTCTGCTTCGGGATTCGACTTCTCATTCTTTGTCCGGTTCTAACGACACCCAGATTACCCTGTTTTGACCAGTGGAACACTCTGGGGGGCCCATCTTCCTCCTGTCCCTCCATCTCTATCACTAGAGCGAAGATTTGGTCAGTTCTCAAGAACCAGACCTCCGAACCCTTAGCGAATTTTTGCGGCTTGTTAGGCTACGCAGGCCGCGTCGAATAAGCCCCTGCGCAGGCCAAACGAACGAAATTTGAGTGAATTAGACCACATGTCTCATTTTAGTGCTCTGATCTGAGACTAAGTTCGCTCTTGGCAACCATGGCAGATCCCCTCCTGGAGGCTTCGGATTTGTATTCACCTCGACTCTCCGGTTCTATCGAGCTCAAGAACATGACGATCTATTCAGTGGAATATTCTGGGACATCATCCACTCCTCATCATTCCTTCCCACTTCATCATCAGGAAAGATTGGCCCATATCTTGGAACAAAGCTTTCGATTCTCACGCGGTTTTTTGGGCCTTGTAACGTTTGCGAAGACGCAACGTTCAAGCCCTTATTCGCATGGAACGATGCATTTTCGAATTTACCATCCCCTTTCCTCCTCTTCCTACCCTTCAGGAAAGATTGGCCCGTATCTCCGGAACGATGCTTTCGATTCTCATGCAGTTTTTTGTAACTTGTAACGTTTGCGAAGACGCAACTTTCAGGCCCTTACTCGCATGAAACGATGCACATTCGAATTTACCATCCCCTTTCCTCCTCTTCCTACCCTTCAATGAAGATTGGCCTATATCTCCGGAACGGCTGCTCTGTTTTCCACGCAAATATTTTGGCTCTGTTACGATTGCGAAGACGCATCTTTCAAGCCCTTATACGCGCAAAACGACGAAGTTTCGAAAGTGCTAGGCTTTCCTTCCCTCCTGCTGAGCTCATTCAGCATATCCTGACCAGTGGGCCTCTTTTCCTTTCCATTTTTATGCCTTCTCTTTGCTTTTTTCCACCTGCCAGAGTCCACTCTGTCCTTTCCTTCTTTCTTTCCACTCTGTGGCATTGGATTTTCTTTTCCTCTTTTTCTTCCTTGGTACTTCTTTAGCTGCCCATTCCTAGACATGCCTCATCCTATGACCACTGTCTGGCCTGCACACCGAAAGAAGTGGGGGGCAGGGGTAGGGGGTAGGACCATGGGTCCTGAGGAGGCCTAGCCTCCTCCTATTACCCTATCTATCCCTATGTCTGGGATCAGGCTACGATCCCTTGGAGGAGCTGCCTTATGGCTATGCCCCTAGCTCCTCTAGGATGCGGGATTGGCTGACCCTCCTATATGGAGCAGGAAAGCTATCCTCTGCATCCTCTCAGATCCTTCTAGATCTGTAGAGCTAGTCTAGAGCTTTGCTCTGGCTCTTAGAGGATGCCTTAGGATTGGTTGACTCTCCTATCTGGAGTTAGGAAGCCATCCTCTATTCCCTCTTTGATATCTTGTAGATCTACCTTGGAAGGCTAGAGAATTTGGGAACCAAATTTTTTCTCTTTGCTTATTTTGTTTTATTTTTGCTCATTCTTCCCAAATTTTTACTTTATATATTCTTTTGGCCTAGTTTGGGGGGCCATTGTGATTCTTTTTTCTCTTTATTTTTACCCATATGTTTTATGCTTGTTTTCCATTTTCACTTAGAGTACATGCCCTCTGGACAAGTGGGGGGCTCTGTGAGGACTGGACACTTAGGTACTTGTACAGAGGACTGTAGATCACATGATAGTCACATGTTACCATGTAGATACAGCCATCCAGCTGTATTAGATAATCAGATTTACCTTTAACCTTTACTTGAAGGACGAATCCACACACTGCCGGTATGACCAGATAGTCTACTCCCTACCATGGGTCATATGGGGGCACAGGCGAGCCTTACCACGCAGATCTCTCTGGCTGAGCATCCATCCCTGCTTGCCTGGTCAACGGCTCACATTGCCCTGGATAGGGTCACATTCCTCCTGAGTAGGATTACAACTCTCTCTCCCTGGATCTCCATCCAGCCCTCTCCCCAGGTCTCCTTCAGCCTTCCCTGAAGTCCCCTCGAATGCCAGATGCAGACCACAGGCATCACATCCTGTTTGAAACAGCATACTCAAGCTTTCTGCACATTCTTTCGTATTCAGCATTCCAAACAAACAGATAACCCCATAATATCCAGGGTTTTTTTTTTTTTCGAGCTAAGCAGAGTAAGCAGAGACCTGTGAAGCTCCTGGGAAGAGTCTGCGACTCGTTCCAATCGACGGTACCGGTGTTGACTCTTATCAAAAGTCGTGTGGCACATCCTTTTACGTTAGCAGCACAAACACAGTTCTCTGTCAGTCTTTCCCAGAAACGTGGAATCCTCGTGCTCGATGGAAGGTTCTCGAGATTTCTCGCTTCGTTCTTTTGGATCACTGCGCCCGACTCCTGAGTTCCATAAAAACTCGAAGGCCGTGTCTTTACTTCGGGTTTCAGCTTTATTATCAGTCCTACTAGGGCGGCCGTTAGAGTTAGATGCGATACATTATAAGAGTGTAATTCTTTTAGGTGCGAAACAGCAAGCGACTAAATATGCGGACGAGATAATTGGAGGTTCACTCATGGCACCTGTTCTAAATTAGGATTCGCTATTAGTTATAACGAGAATAGCCGTGTATTTGTTGGACTTAAAATAGCCCCAAACCTGGTAGGCTACGACTCGGATAAGTAGACGAACAAGACCGATATTCTGTTCGCAAAGCAGACCTTAAGGTGATGATACCAATGTATTGGATATATATACAAGATGAGAATCCGAGATGAGTACACTAGCTAGTTGTAATTCAATTGGTACCAAAAGAAAAAGCAACAGTATAACGCTATGAATCTGGAGAAGCTAGGCCGACCCCCGAACTTGTAGACTGATTTTCCGAGGAAGTGAAAATGGGAGCAACGCTTGACAGCGCTTGACGCTCTTCAGACGGCACTTCTCCCTCTCTCGTTATCGGGTCGAGGGCTGGTCTCCCGAGTGCGAAGTACCGTTCTCCACGCTTGATACCCGGTGCTGCAACTCTAATTCATTGTATTTTGGGGGACCGCCGTAAGTGTCATATGCGGGAAGGACGTCCTTATCGCTTAATTCTCCTTCGTGATCCAGGAATGCGGTATGTCCCAATCTGCGCCCGTCGGCGTCGATATCGGAAGCGTGAGTGCGTCTATTACCGTGCCCGAAATATGCAGCTGGATATGTCGCTAGATGTGGCACGTCAAGATCATGTCGATACGCTGTTGGTTCGATGTTATAATTCGGGGAGGGCATTCCCACCGACGATGTCTGCCTGTGTGCTTGCCGGTGATGGGATATAGTCGCATGGGTATGACTGGGATAAAAGAATGAAGTGAAAGGTTGACTTCTTCGCTTCAGGCTGGTAATCCTGTCGAAGGATAAGGATCACTTGTTTGGCTTTTGCTTGAATTTTTTTAAAGTTACCTCCGTAGAATGATAGACGTTATGATTAGAAGGGCCAGTGCTAGGAAGATGTACTCCAATACTGACTATTGTGATAAAAAGGTACATGAGATATTGAGTTTCTCTGTCACTAAAATTATTGCTTGCCTTCGTCAAGTCACTTTTTCCACTAGGAGGGACATCAAGAGAAGAATCAATGCTTGGCGGAACGTTTTGAGGAGCTCGAATATTAAGCTCTCGGACTTTCAGGATGTGCACCTCCATTGAGTTTGCATCATCAAACGTTAAGACGACACTGCCTCTTTTTGCTTTCAACGAAGAGAGAATCATCGTGATAGATGGGATGTTGGCAGATGGCTAAAGGCTGTAAAGAATTATTGAATTGAGTATATTCGTTGCAAGTTACATACCAGTCAATGTAGGATCCAAGGCAGATCGATCATCGAGGAGAAAGCCAAGGCTTTCGATGATGCTGCCATGCAGTGTCAGGGTTTGGTCAGGGTCATCGTGTACCTCATGTTTGCGGGTAATTGGCAGCGTTGTCAGCACGTGACATTCCGAAAAATATGGTTGCTCGCTGTGCCCGGCATTGACCAACGACCAGCGCTCAGCGCATATAGACGGGATGCGCCCCACACAAGCCATTTTCAAATCCGGGCGTTCAGCATGGAAGGGTGAGTTCTGGGTCTTGTCAATATACGCGACACGCTCACGACTGAGCATATAGGCCCTTATTTCATTCCATTTCAAAACCTTCGCGAAGCGCTGGCGAATCATCAACCCATTTACACCCAGGCTAGGGCCTGTACAATCTTGCCCAATTTTGTTGGGTAAGTTATCACTTTTATGTTTCCGAGACCGTATCTTATCAGTCTCCCACAGGGCGAGGTTCATGGTACACAATGGGAAGGACTATCAACCCGTCGTAGTGACTCAGGACATGGTTGGGCATAAGCTTGGAGAGTTTTCGTTTACGAAGAAGAGGTTTACATATAAGTACGTGCTTCCTTCCACCTTTTCCTTTATTGTCGCTGAATATCTCTTAGAGCAACAAAAAAGTAGTAATGCTGATATATATATTCTATTTAACCGTCGAAAGCCACCATGATTCTGGACGACTACCGACTGTGCATGTGCTACTACTTGCCTTTGCACTCATTATTCTTCAAATACGTCTGGCCATATATACTGCCCGGGTCCATGAAGCCATTCACGAGACCCTCGAAGCGATGCCCTAACTTTCTCAAGGGAATAATGTGTTTACTATAGGCTTTGACACAATGTCAATTAAAGACCGAGGAAGATGCGCCATTTCAATCCCTTGACCTCCTTTGACGCGGAAGAACAACAATCGTACCGAATATTATGCGCTCAATACATATCATGAACATCCTCCCGAATCAACGATTAGTCGTCAATTTGTCTTTCTTCCTATCTTTCAGCGCTTCTGGTGTGTCCTTGTTTTTCCCCTTGCCTACTTTGCTCCTCTCGGTGCGCAGTAATTGGAGCAAAATATTACATACCAGCGTGCGAATCCTCCCAAAAGGCTAGGCGTAAATCTGCGTAAATGCGTTGAAGGTAGAGCGCCTATGCGCGCCCTTGGCAAGGCTTGGCTGATTGTTACCAACGGCGCGCAGCAAATGTGGGAGCACATATACGGTATGGTACTTAGTTATCTTCCAAGCTTTAAAATTCGGTCTCTGACAATCTATCAACCATTCCCTCTCCCCCCCAAGAACTCGATTCGCGCAATCCCTACACTTTTCAACTCCCGCCCGCCCGGCTGTATTCTACGACTCGTATAGATTGCGTATAGATCATCTCTCTTGACTAGACGCGCATCAAGCTTCAACAGTGTCGAAATGACACATCGCATTAAACAAGCTCTATGGGAAACTCCGGGAACTTTGCTTGACGACTCCAGCCTTGCATTGCCTCGCTGAGGGCGTTGTCAACCAACGATGGAAATGGAGCTACCTCTACTTATATTACTGCTGGGGGATAGTGGACGGTTGGGAATTTATTACAAGTAAGTGCTGAACAAATTTTGAAACGCGCTGTTCCGATTTGATGCTATAGAAAGTTGTGAACGACGAACTCAACATGGTCATCGAAACTCACTCATACTCACTATCGACTGACCTTATCCGTCTCTTCGGTTCATCCTCGAGGAGGTATTCTGTTCTCGATATTCCGGTATCCCACAGTCATCCCGCTACCGACACCACGATATACCGGCTACGACTTGGAACATTGTTCTAGGTAAGCTTGTTATACTCGAGTGCGTGGGGATGAATGCACCGGAACACTGGTCAACAAGTCATATCCAATGGGATCCTGTTGATTTGTGTCCGTTTTCGGGGACGGGAATGTTGGTTGGGTAAAATATTGTAAATGATGCAACGGACGTTCAAATTTTCAAGCTCAAGGCTTATCAGCGCTTGCCACTGAATGTTAGAAAGCAGATACTTATTCATCTTCCGTTTCGCAGGGATATTGACGTTCATGCCTGGCCCACAGCTCCATTTACCTCTGGCCTGGATTTGGGAATGTCGGGGCGTCTTCGAAGCCCGAATTCCGACTCGACAATAACGGAACCATCATCGAGGATTTGACAGCGGAGTGGCTGTACCTCCCACTATCCTACTCCTATGGCCTGCGTATGCTCTGTCTGACTCTAAAACTCTCATGCCGCTTCTCTGGATCATGTTATATATATCGTTATGTCCGTGCGCGTGTCATCGGCAGCTTCTTCCATGGGAAATAAGCAAGGATCCTCGAATTACCGGTGCTCGAAAGCTCAGTTCTTCTGACATGCATCTGGAAATGACGCGTTTCATAGGCTTTCAGTAACCCATCTTAGGACATCGAGCGCGACAGTGATACATACACTGATTTGCGCTCTCAGCCTCGACTGCCGGAGTCTATTCTTATACGTCCTCTCCGTTATGCCCAACCGTGGAAATCATCGCATGCCCAATCTCAACTGTCCTGGTCGTAACTGTGTGTGTATGTGTCGATATGCTTTGCCACCTTTATGATTTCTCTATGTCTTGCGTCCTTCGCACACCCACTGTGATCCATTACCTTGGATGCAGATTCTCACTCATCGACATTATTTTTATCTTTGCCTCTGGGATCACACAGATGTTCAGCATTTACAGCTTTTCATGTTACAGCTATTATTCACGGCTGAAATGGGTATAAAAGGCTTACTTTCAACCTCCAAAGTCTTCAGGATCTTCGGGCCTTCTCTCCTCTTAGTTCCAGCTAACAATCGCATCAATGGCTTTCGCTCGTCTTTCAGCTATCGTCGCTCTTGCTCTTGGAGCTACCCAGATCGCTAACGCTGCTGTCACCAAGCGCGTTACTTGCTCTACTGGCCAGGTCACCGCCAATGCTGCCTGCTGCGGTTAGTATCATATATACCAATTTTGTTTATTGCATCTCATTCTCAATTTGCTCTAGCTCTCTTCCCGGCCGTCGACTTCCTCCAGACCAACCTTTCGACGGTGCTGAGTGCGGTGAAGAGGCTCACTCAGCTCTTCGCATTGCTTTCCACGACGCCATTGGCTTCTCCATCCACGGAGGAAAGGAGGAGGTGCCGATGGTTCCATTCTCGCCTTCAACTCCACCGAGCTTCAGTTCCACGCCAATGGAGGGTAAGCAACCTAATGACTTACATTAACAAGTATACCTTGACTCATTCTATATTACCACTTACAGAATCGACGATATCGTTGCCAGTCAATTCCCTGTCTTCCAGGCCTTAGATTTGACTCCTGGTGACTTGTTAGTCTTCCTCATATTGCTTTCCTCTAAAGAGTATATCTGACGCCCCAATTTTATCTTAGCATCCATCTTGCCGCTGCCGTTGGCACTGCCAACTGCCCCGGTGCTCCCCAGCTGGAATTCTTCTTCGGTCGCCCCCCTCCTCTGGCCCCCGCCCCAGATTTGACCGTGCCAGAGCCCACTGACACTGTCACCGCTATTTTGGAGCGCTTCGCCGATGCTGGCTTCGCTCCCGATGAGGCTGTCGCTCTCCTCTCTTCGCACACCATCGCTGCAGCCGATGTTGTCGATGTCACCATCCCAGGAACCCCTTCGACTCCACCGCCGGAACTTTCGATACCCAAGTCTTCCTCGAGGTTCTCCTCAAGGGAACTGCCTTCCCCGGTAACGGTTCTCAAGCTGGTGAAGTCCTCTCCCCTCTCGCCGGTGAGATGCGTCTCCAGTCCGATTTCCGCATCTCCCAAGACCCCAGGACTGCCTGCTTGTGGCAAGCCATGGTTGGTACGTATAATTCGAGATTTATCACATCCATCCTCTTCGGAGAACTAACTGTATCGTGGCCAATAGACGACCAGACCCGCATGCAGACCCAATTCAAGGCTGCTATGTCCAAGCTCCAAGTCCTCGGCCAGAACACCCGCAAGCTCATCGACTGCTCTGATGTTGTCCCAAGCCCGCAGCCTTCGCCGGCCCCATCAAGTTCCCCGCCAGCTTCTCAACAAGGATCTCCAACTCGCTGTAAGTCTCACATGGCCAAGGAAACCCGAACAATCTTCTGAATTATTCTTTTTAGTGCAACGAGTTGCGCTTCCCCAACATCGCCACTGTTGCTGGTCCCGCACCCACCGTCGCCCCTATCCCAGGATCTTAAGCGCAGTCTGGGGAAATTGGTTATTTATTAAGGCTTCCTACGCATTAGAAAATTTTCAGCACTTTCATTATGTTCAGCTTTGTATTTCTTTAGCTTCAAAAACAAATTTTGAGTTTTTGGTTCATCTTTGATGCGTGATCCTTTGATCCTTGGTGTTTCGAATTGAGTCAAGAGAAGTTGCGCTACTGACGTGCAACTAAAGGTATTCTTATCTAAGTGAATGCCACCAGGAATAACTATGTTAATCGATAAGATCTGTCAGTCTATGTACAAAGTGCCATTCTAGTTTCAGACTCGGCGCTTGCCCCAGTCCGACAATGCATTCAGCGCACATTTTCAGCTCATGATCATGATGTGCACGCACCACAAACTATCGTGATTGATCATGACGCCGAATATATGTCCAACCACATGTGCAGACATGGCCAGAAAT